>JXSR01S002832.1:25013-50146 GCA_000969725.1 Ophiothrix spiculata | reverse complement strand
GAACTCTAATTTGAAGAGGTAAACTGTGCATATGAAGGCCAATCGAAAAGGTTGTTACCCTTTAGGGTAATCTGCCTCTAGACGTTCTGTTTTGATGGAATGCAGATGTTGAGTTTGATTGAGAGTATTTTAACCATGTGTTGTAACATCGAGAGAACATCGGTTTTGTGTGTTTGTTGGTTGGCTTTTTGTCAATAGTAGCAGGGAAACACTCTCCAGGTACATCCTAACATCATTGAATATCAACAAACATGATATGACGTTTAAAAAATCCATTTATCCTGGATGTGTGCGATGTACTTTTGTTGTTAAAAGTAGAAAAAACAACTAAACTATCAGTCGCCCTTCTAAATGCTGTATCTTTAATGCTGTCATACTACCCAACTTCTAATGACACAAACACAATGTATATGTATAATTCACTTGATATATTTGGGCCAGAATGAAAGATAAATTAATTCACATTAAAATCGGGTTGTTTTTGATGATCGTGTAGTATTTTACAGCTTGAATTTGAAACATGATATAATTGGGCTCAATTTTAACGAGAAAATCTCTTAAAAGAAGACTAAATCTGAAACTTAAATTTTAGCTTCTGTGTTACGTCATAAAATGAGGGGTTGGCAGCAATTGTGGTCGTAGGAGATCTGTGAGCTAGACCAGACTGCTATACAATTTACAACTATACTTGTTAGTTAGAAAGTTTTCCCTTGTAATAAAATAAGTTGAATAAGTTGAACAAACTTGTCATACTGATGATTAAACATATTGTTGCAGAAGGGTGATAAAGTGCAAATGGGGAGACTGATTAATCATTGGAATTTGAACTGATTTCTCACATTGAAGAATAAAAGAAATGTTGCAAAAAGTCCAATAACTAAATCTGCAAAGTGCATTTATGATGAAACAATTGGAGATCTCTGTATTCAAAGTGCTAACCACATTGTAATTTTCTGCTTCAAGAATATCTTGTTTTGGTAGGTTAATTTACCAGAATATACTAAATGAAACTTGGCCTGCTACTGCACTTTCCCAATGATGAGCCACCTGTCAGCACAATAGCAATTCATTTATTACTTGAACTATTTCAGAAAACCAGATGTACACAGATTTATTTTTATGTTTAATCTCTTATTTGAAAACAAAACCATAATATATTAATGAAATATGATGATTTGCCTACAGTTGTACTTTATGTGAAATATTATTCCGAACAATTGAAACATCTGATGTAAAGTAATAAATACAAGATGCCATCTAGGCATATTGATTGTAATCTGTAAACAATGATGGCGTTATTTGATTGGGTTGCAGTTGTGTTTTGGTGTCTTAATATGATGAGCAAAACAAAGTTAACCGTACATGCATGCATAGCTAGGATACTCAGTATTCAATTGCTGTGTTGTTTGACTTGAGTGATTTGCTTCTTTGCAGACTTTTCTCTGGAAAACAGCAGTACTATTTTGCTTGTATAGGCTTTATCTGCAAAATCTACTCATATAAATAGTATGAATGTTTTGCTATGTGATAAGTGTAAATTAAGCAACAGCAACAAAGAAGTAGGCAATTGAGGTCAGGGTTCATTGCCAGAAAATTAAATTCCATGCTGTTGTATGTTAGACTGAAAACATCTCTTTTACAAATTGCATCATTTGTGCATCCAAACTGTGACTGAATCGAAGATGAAGCAAGGGCTCATCTAGGAGATATTTGTGATAATTCAA
This sequence comes from Ophiothrix spiculata, assembly GCA_000969725.1. Taxonomy (NCBI): domain Eukaryota; kingdom Metazoa; phylum Echinodermata; class Ophiuroidea; order Amphilepidida; family Ophiotrichidae; genus Ophiothrix; species Ophiothrix spiculata. The sequence goes on along the minus strand of JXSR01S002832.1, from coordinate 48,422 downwards.
GTTTTGTAACTTAATTGGCCTCTCAAGTGCTATCAAAATTGATACCCAAATCTATTTGTTAAAATATCTGTACACACATTCATTTATTAGGCATCTGATTCCTGACTATGTGTTAAATAGAAAAGCATCACATTTTATTCTGAATATACATGTATAGGAACTCATACTCTTGAAAGTGTACTGGTGACATCATAAGCAAAACAAGAAAATGTTCATCTTTGGAAAAAGATATATTCTGACGAAGATGTTTTGGATCCATAGTAGTATTGATCCCGAAGAACTGCCTCGGCTGCCTTCGAAGTCTCTAACATCCTTCCTTAGGCAGTTCCAATCCAATCAATTTTGCCATATGCATTGGTTGAATCTCACAGCATCAATGATGCAAGGCTTGTTTCTTTGCATTGTCTGAGAACTGGATGTATGCCATCATCGGGTGAGAAAGTGTCAGTGACAGAGAAAATCTGTTGGTTTTGATAGTCAGTGATATGAAGTAGTGCGATGTATAAGGTACGGCTTTAAAACCTGAACACTGATTTTACACTACCTAGAATTGACAGGCATGTTAGTTTTTTCTATGTTTACTTGTAAATTTTTATGGAAATAAAGTTCCATTTGATTTGATTTGATTGCAAAGTTATAAATATAATATAATACTTCAATTCAACCAAACTTGTAGTAGTATGGTTTAGGGCAATCATTTCAGTCTGTGACTAGATTTCCATGTTATGTCATGCTTAGGCATCGATTAAGATATATAAAAGATGCTTGGCTGGTATAGCTCTTGTTTCCAAGCTATTTAATATCTGTCTGGTTTTTATGCATGCTTTTTGAATATTTCTCCCTCACAGTTTTCAATTTTTCTTTAGCATCTTCAGTTTAATCTTATTAATGTTCTACTTACAAATGATTTTTTACTCATACATATTATTTCCATTATGCAAGAAGTTTGCTAAAATGCTGTTGCTGATGAGGTGTTAGCTGGTGTTATTGTTGATAACTTTTTCTTCCATTTTGTAGATAGTGTAATTGAGAGTATTAACACTGTAAATTGTTTTTAACAGCTTACAAAGCAGTTATAACAGAAAGTTTAATACTAGGAAAATGATATTTAGGTCAGCCTTAGTGTAGAGGTAGCTTAAATTGCAGACAATATGACAGATAGATATTTATGTAATTTTGTTATTTTTGCTTTTGTCGGCATACTGTCAATGAAGGATGTTAACATTGATGTCAGAATTATATTGGTTCAATGTGCATATGAATCTTGACAAGTCTGTTTGTGTAAATCTTGACAAGTCTGAAGTAGTCTTATCAACTAGAAGTAGGTTGACAGGGATTTTGTTGAAAATATATGTGGTTGGCAATTTTTGCTCGGCATTTTGAGTTTTATGTGGGTTTTTTTTAATAGATCATATAAATAGTATTGTGAACTGAAAAATGATCATAAATTAGATGGAAGTAGCTTGTTCCACTCTTTCATTTATAGGCAAATTGGCAGACACATCAATCAATCAATCAATGATACAAGTACTTGCATAAAATGCATACCCCATGAAGGAGTCTATTCGTACAGGGGATGACTGGTGATATTTCTACTACTTCAATATTTTTTCATCATTGCAAGGAATTTTGTTTTAAAATCATCTGCACCCAGCAGAGTTCTAAACATCTCAGTTTTCTTCATGCCTACAACAAAGTAACACCTTCCTAAAGAGTTTGGTAGATTCAGAATATAAATTATTATTATGTTTCACGCAATCTGCTTACGCTAGTAGACATATAACATCTTAAATAAGATCATAATTACATGGATACATTTTAGATATAGCCGCTGATTTCCAGGTAGCTTTTTCTGGGATAGTCACAACCATTTAAGGAGACAGCTGTAGGATTTGAAATAGAGATTTTTGATCTAGAGTGTTATTTTGGAGACTGATTACTGTGAATGTCGGCTTCCAAGTATTGCAAGTATATATCATAATAACCCTTCTATATAATCATGCGAATAAAAGAGGCAAATCTGCTTGATATATAACCACTTCTGTTAATGAAATCTGTTTTATTTCTTAAACCTCTTATTGTACTTTATGGAAAGGGGTTTTCCCTTGTATAACAAGTTTGGTTGAACAAAATGATATTGGTGATTAAACTTATTATTGCAGTAGAGTGATAAAGTGCGAATGAGGAGACTAATTAATCATTGAAATCTGAATGATTTAATGTCTTAATTCATGGCTCAATTTGAAGAAAATAAAGGAAAACCACATAAGCCTTGTTTTGAAAGCCAAAAATGAAAATCTGCAAAGTGCATATATGATCATGGTATGATTAAATTGGAGACCTCAATATTCGAATTGCAAACCGGATTCCAATCTGTAACTTCAGAATAGCCTGGTTTGGATAGTCAATTTACCCTAATAAAATAAATTCTACTGAGCTGGCTGCTGCACTCACCCAATAGTGTGCTACCTGTCATCGAGTATCAATTCATTTATCACTTGAACTATTTCAGAAAACTCAATGTACACAAATTATATTTTATGTTTGAGTAATAAAGCTCAATAAAATCTTATTGAAGAAGTAAATCAGTGCAATGGGAGGCTGACTGAAGCAAAGGGTAAAAACCTTTTTGATGAAAATATTTGTACTCTTTGCATGATTCAAGTTAAATCTGCCTTAAGACATTTTTCAATTTGGTGGTAATACAGATGTGTGTGTTTTTCCAGATTGGGTTGAATATCCGTTGGTTGAACACTTCTTTCTGTTGTGATCTGTTTCAGAAAACTCTCAAAATGTTAGCCTACAATTTCTTCTTTTCATTATGCTTTTTATTCTATCAAATGTGGGATAAGGAACATTTAATAGGAAATCCCATAATCTGGCAACAGATTGATAATTGAACTGGGAATGTTATCGAGTCAGCCAGGCAGTATTTCTTGTGTACGCACAAATTGACGGACAAGTGTAAAATGCATATTTTTTTTGGAGACAAGTAATTGTAGCACACAACAATTTTTAGAGTGCAAATAGTTCCGTTTTCTACCTGTACTTTCTTTAATATGGGAAACACATATTCAAACTGATTAGAGTTTGCAAATTTAAGATGCTTTTAAAGCAGATGTTGAACACTGCTCAAAATGCCAGTACCTGGGCATAATATGTATCCAAAACTGATGTGTACTTTTATGCAGCCTTAGTCCTCCAACTCTACTTGCTAACCACATACCAACGATCAGCATCTAGTTTATTTTGAATGGTTTATTTTATACACTAAATTAAACTTGGCCTGCTACTGCACTAACCTATCGATGAGCCATCTGTCATCAAATATCAATTCAGTTATTACTTGAACTATTTCCTAAAACTAGATGTACACAGATTTATTTTTATGTTTGAGTAATGTAGCCGAATGAACTCTTATTTGAAGGTCGATTGAAAAGATTGTACCCTTTACATTGATTCTAAGATAACTCTGCCTCAAGACTTTTTATATTGGTGGGAATACAGATGTATATGTTGAGTTTGATTGAATTGAATATGACTATGTTTTGAAACATTGAGAGAGTATCAGTTTTGGTATGTGTTTGCTAGTTGGATTTCATTAATGGTGCTGGGGAGGAACATCACCCTAGCAGCACTGAATCTTATCAAACATAATATAAAGTCACTTAGGCCTCCCCCTCCTTAAACACTGCTGAGCCACTGTTCCAACCTCTTGTTTCCAAGGAGATCCAGGAATTTATCAATGGTGCTGGGGAGGAACATCACCCTAGCAGCACTGAATCTTATCAAACATAATATAAAGTCACTTAGGCCTCCCCCACCTTAGACACTGCTGAGCCACTGTTCCAACTATCAATGGTGCTGGGGAGGAACATCACCCTAGCAGCACTGAATCTTATCAAACATAATATAAAGTCACTTAGGCCTCCCCCTCCTTAGACACTGTTGAGCAACTGTTTCAACCTCTTGTTTCCAAGGAGATCCAGGAATTTATCAATGGCGCTGGGGAGGATCATCACCCTAGCAACACTGAATCTTATCAAACATAATATGCACCACTGTTTGATCACTAATAATACATAGCCATTTAATGCTAAAGGCACATTATTGGTGGCGCTATTTCTATAAATCAGGTTTCCACGTTTTAAGAATCAATGACCCTTAGTTTTGACATTTGCCACGTGGACAAGGTAAAAGAGACCAAAAACAAATTTTATTCATGTTGAATTCACTCAACAAATGTTTAATTTATGCAATATGCATATAATTTATTTCAAAAAATGAATAACGCCACCAATAATGAAACTTCAAAATATGGGCTAAAATGATGTTTTTGATCTAAAATAAGCATTTTTTGAGATAAAATACGAAATTAAATTATGGAAACAAATATTACAGTTCAACGCCTAATTCCAGGACTAATTTAAACACTTTTAAGGACATAAATTTATTGTAACAGTGCATTTTTGATGAAAAATTAATAAATGAACCCATCAAACAGGGGTGTATGAAGTCACTTAGGCCTCCTCTCCTCCTTAGACACTGCTGAGCCACTGTTTCAACCTCTTGTTTCCAAGGAGATCCAGGAATTTATCAATGGTGCTGGGGAGGAACATCACCCTAGCAGCACTGAATCTTATCAAACATAATATAGGAACATTACCCTAGCAGCACTGAATCTTATCAAACATAATATAAAGTCACTTAGGCCTCCCCCACCTTAGACACTGCTGAGCCACTGTTTCAACCTCTTGTTTCCAAGGAGATCCAGGAATTTATCAATGGTGCTGGGGAGGAACATCACCCTAGCAGCACTGAATCTTATCAAACATAATATAAAGTCACTTAGGCCCTCTCCCCCTCCTTAGACACTGCTGAGCCACTGTTTCAACCTCTTGTTTCACACATTTGAACAGCTCAATGTCCCCAGATATCTACCTAATGCAGCTGAAATTGGTACAGAATTAGTTCAAATTTCAAATCAAACTGGATTTGAACCATGGTGCTTCACAGATTTCTTGCATGCACGGCAGAATTTGATTTAAGTTCACCCAAATTGCACATCAACTGGGTTGTGACAAAATGAGCCAGACTGCTATACATCTTCTTATCAAGATGTCGGTGACATTCATGATATAAAGTGTTATTTTTAGTCTGTTAACTGTAATGTCAGCTTTCAAGTAATGGAAGTATATATCATAATAACGTTTTGTTCTGTTAATGTGAATGATTGATGTAAATCTGTTTGATATGTAACCACTTCTGTTAATGAGATCTGTTCCATTTCTTTCACTCTTTATAGTACCTTTATTTATAGGAAGGGTTTTTTCCCATATATCACAGAGTTCAAAATATATCTTTTTAAAAAAATGACATTTCACTGGTTGTTATAGTAAGAATGAGAGTGACAATTTGGAGACTAATTAATTAAAATAATATTTTTGAAAATTATGGCATATTTTTCAAAAATGTAATAATGACAAACTGCAAATTGCATATATAAGAGGGGGGGGGGTATCAAAAAGTTTTAAAGATCACTCAGAAGAAATACAATTAGGAAAACAACTTTATGCAATCCTTTGCATAGGCCTCTGTGCAAAGAGGCACAATCCTCCGCCTTGAAACTGATTGTCTGAATATATTAATTGAAGCATATCTTCTTTTGGGAAAAGATCCACTTGTATTTCGCTGAAAAACCGCATTCCAATTTTCAGTTTTTAAAGAAACGGTTTGTTTTGAATGGTTTATTTCCCTTACATAGTAAATGAAACTAAATTAAGATACTACACTGACCCAATGGTATGCTACCTGTCATCAAATATCAATTCATTTATTACTTGAACTATTTCCTAAAACCTAGATGTTGGTTTTATTTAGGAGCAATACAGCCCAATGAACTCTTTAATTTGAATAATATCTATTTGGAGGTCGATTGCGAAGGTTGGTACCCTATTTATTCAAGTTTAATCTTCCAACAGGCTTTATAAAGGTAGAAATACAGATGTGTGTGTTGAACTGCATGGCTTGATAATAGCTGTGAGTTGATACAATTGGGAAGTGTCAGGATTACTTTGTTTGTTTGCTTATTTTTGTGTGTGTGTGAATGACAGCAGTGGAAAGGAAAGGAAAGGGCTATAGAATATCAGAGAATTTCAAAAAATGGTAACAAAGTGTTTTAAAATTTAACCCTTAAAATTTAAATTAAAGCTTAAAAAATGTTTAATTGTACTCCACCTGACTGTGTTATGTTGTCTTGATTGTTTTGCCTTTTGTTAATTTTCAGAGGAAAAAGGGAAAATTGATTAAGAAATTGAAAATGATTGAACAAATAACAGAGATATGTTTCTGTCCCCAAATCTTTCAATATAAACTTAATAATAATACCTCTGTATGTTTCAAAATTCAACAAGCAAAAATCATGAAATTAGTTGAAATACGTCATAGACAGAAAATATAGGCACCAAAATGCTTCCGAGACAGCCATACTTCATAGCTGGACATTGGATCGCAATGCAAGAAGTTGGAGTTCAAATCCCATTGGAACCAGGACATTTTTGCCTGATGTATTCGTACTTAGTTCGTACTCGTATTCATACTTAGGCATTTTCCAGCTAGGGTTAATACTGTTGAGCACTGCTTTTATAGAATAAACTGAATAGGGCCAATAGTATATAAGGTACAAAGATGAGTAGAGATACTGAACAAGAAGTTATGTTTTAGGAATATAATGTTTATATATAAATATGCAAACAGTGGGAGTTACGAAAATATATTTGGAAAGAGTGAAAGAAAGAAGTATGTCAAATGTTAAACCAGAAATCAGGTGTTGAGCTAGAAAATATGAAAAATGCAAAATGTACAAGTAGATGTACAGGAAGTGTCTTAAAAGCATGGTTGTTAAGAAAGCTGCCTAGCTAGGATATAATGTTGCTTTTGTTATGCTTATGAACTTGCATCCAAAGTTAAATGCTCCAATTTCCTCTGTGTCTTAATTGATGAGCACCATGTGTGCACCACAGGAATGTGAGATGGAGCTTCAGGAAACTGTCAAAATGGTTGGCAATATCCTTTTGTGCGTAAGGACATATTAAATGAGGTATTGGTAATATAGGAAAATCAATTGGCATGTTAAATCCATTTTATGAATGAGAAATGCACACTGGGAATACTAGTAGCACTCTAAATTAGATAAGCTTGAATATTTCTGTTTTGGCTTTGCATCATTTAGATTTTGATTTGGGACTCGGGAATATTGAGGATATTGAGTTTTAGTTATTTCAATATGTGTGGAGACTAAAGGAGTTTCATGATTATGAAAGCAGACTTAGACATGGTATTGCAATTTCAAAGGGGCGGCGTAGTGTAGTGGTTAGCAATCTCGCCTTGCACGCATTGGGCCCGGGTTCGATTCCCGGTGAGGGTTGCCTTGCCGGAATGGAATCTCGGAATCTTTGCTAAGATGTTTGTCTGACTCGGTGGGAGCATTGGGTCAGATATTCGATCTTCTCCGCCCCTTACCTGAAGTAATTAGAGTTGGGTGAATATTTCATGAGAGATTGTCGTCCTTCGGAGGGGACGTAAAGCCGTCGGTCCCATGTACAGAAGAGTCATACCTGTACATGTTATCGCAGTCAGTATCGTAAAGAGTAGGGTATTCCACCCCTGATTGTTCCCAACCCCGTTCTGGTCATTGTAGGGGTACCCCTTGTAGAGTGTTTATCACTGTTGGGTATACCCGTGAGGATCACTCCTCTAAAGTGTAATAAAATAAAAAATTAAAAAAAATAAACCATAAAGTAACACATATTCAAAATAATTAGATAATTATTTTTTCATGAAAGGAAAATACCAAACATTGATTTGATTGCTGGGAACAGGTCTCTTGATGTCCCTAATGCCTTTCTTTAATGTGACAGGACCCTAGGGCATGTGTCCCTTTTTAACAGTAATTGTGACGGAGTTCACCACAACTGAAGTTTACAGATCAGCTGCATTTTAAGCCATGTTATTAGGTCTATTACAATAAATAAATTGGGCAATTGTGTTGAGGTATTGGGGGTTCAAACTGCAAAGTAGTCACAATGCATTATGTTTAAACAATTGCATTGACAGCAATTGTCTTGGATGTCATTACCAGTATAGCTGTTGCATTGAACATGTAAATGCTTTTTTAAAAGGGATGTACTTTTTTTACAATTGCAAAATAGAGAATTAGGTCATTTCAGAGTAGCTGATGTGGTTGAAGTTCGCACCTGTGGTAGACGACCACAAATCTACAATTTTTAGCGGTTGCGATGTATCACGACACATTTGCATATTATCGTGATGATCTGTCGTGAGAAAAGTTGAACTTTATTCAACTGAAAACAATGTGTCGTTGCGACCACGACCACAACAAGGTAATCATTGTGTGTCGGCTTGTCATGCTTTTTGCAATTTTTTCTAAGTGTGACAGGGTCAAGATTGCACACTTGAAATATTAGTTGTCACGGTGGTCATCCAGTAGTCATGACAGACACTCTGAAATCAGCTTAAGGGCCTAGTCACACATAAAATGTATGAATAACGTACACTGGTTTGGTAATCGATATACATGTATTTCAATGACCGAAACAGTGAGTGTTATTCATACATTTGGGCTCTATATGTTGATGTGTGACTAAGCCCTTTAGATGTAAACTCGTTTCTGAAGCCTGGGTGGATCTTTAATGCATTAATTATATCAGTGAAATTGATGCATAAAGTACATGCCTAATGCCATCTGGATATGTGATTTATGGCTGCATCAAGTGGCTTGTCTCTAGGTTAAGTGGTCTCTTGCCTAAATTAATAAGATTAACACAATGCCCTGCTTCTTGCAATTTTTAAGCATATTAAAGATGGAAACATAAATAATTCTTACAGACATAGGTCTTACTAAATCTTATTACCTGAAAATCTCACACACGTCATAGATGAGGGTTTACATGTTGACCAGATCTTTGCTATAGCTATTCATGGTTTTATTCCTGTTTCAGTACTGATACTTTTTTCAAACCTGTTTCAGTCCTTGGCTTTTTTCAAAACTGTTTCTTTGCGAGACAAGAAAAGGAAAATCAAGTTTCGAAACACATAATAAGCCTTTTGATGACTTTTTGATAATATGCATATTTAATGTGATTAATGAGTATAAGTAATTTAAGTATTTATCTTGTTTTTCAGTGATAAACCCTGAATTTTCGTTTTGTTTGTTTTTTGTTTTTGCAGATCAATAACAACAATCAGATAGTTGCAGATGAAAGTCGGCAAGACATTTCTCTAGTTTGTTTGATAAAACTACATGTGTGTGTGTAAGTGCCAATTGATGTCAATCAAAAATGCTCTGACAAACTATGACTGATGGAGCTAGCAGGCAGGTTAGGGCAATATAGATGAACGTTCAATTTTCACATTTTGAGATATTGTAGACATTCAGTGTATAGCTCATCATGGTTAGCTTGAAAACATGGTCTGTACCACAACAACCACCCAATCCAATTTGCTGCACAGATGTTGAATTGGCAGTTGCATTCATCATCCAGCAGTGATAACAATTGTTCACAATTTCTCAAACAAATTGTCTTGTGAAGTATTCCAGAAATTTGAAAAACATGCCATACCTTAAAGGTGCAATTCCTGATTCTGATGTGATGAAAGTGTCACCTCTTTTCTAGCTAAATAAAAAGATGTGTACAACATAAATATATGCTAAAAATTTCACTTGATTCCAATTATTGGTTTTAAGTTACAAGCTATTCATCATTTTAAACCTCCCCATACATGTAGGCTAACGTGTTGTAATTATTGTCGGGCCCGACAGTAATTAGAAAATGACATAATTTCTCACTTTTTCTCAAAAATGTAAGCACATTTGCCAGAATGGTTTGGGATTTGTAACATATACTAGTAACGGATTCTTATTGGTTAAGAAATTCAATTGTGATAGATGTGACCTTGAGGATGAAAAGTGGACCAAGAATTGCACCTTAAGTTTCTAATGTGTAATAATAACTTTTAAACTTGATTATAAAGGAAATTTAAAGTGAACATACAACTTTGTGGTTAGAAAATTGTTTAATACTTCTTGAATATGATATGTGTCTTTCTCTTACAATGCATTTTATAACCTCCAGTGCTGCTAATGAAATATTAACTCCGTAGTATAGTAGGCAAGACACATTAGCACATTGTCACAAAGGTTTGTTGCCAGAAAAGTTGAATTCAGTCTCAATGTTAAATATGTGTCATTGCAACATACGTGACAAGATAATCAATTTATGCATTCCATGCATGGTAAATGATTTTCCAAGTAAGGCATGACAAGAACAAGATTATGCGTACTTCAAAATGTTGATGTCACATTTGTTGTGTTTAAAGCCACACCGGACACTGAAAGTCCAGCTTTAGGGGGAAGCAGGCCGCGCAGCGGTAGTTCATTTGCTTTGCACCAAAGATCCAAGGACTGTTCGATCTCAGGTCTCAGCATTGTATGTGGAATTGGTTTGCCAGTCCAAACTTGCTTCTGCTGGTTTTCCTACGGCTGCTCCAGTTTTCCTCCTCCATTTAAAATTAACGAAAGAGAGAAGAAGACCCTCATAGAAAGACACTGATGAGGCTATCCTCTATAAAAAAAAAAGTCACATTTATTTATTACTTAGGACAAAAAAAAAGGTTTGTCTCAGAAACCATTTGCAAAAACGCTATGCGGTATGCAATTTTTTATTTTAAAAAAATTAAAGGAAATTAGGTATGTGGTATGCTATATTTCTTTTCTTTTTTTTAATGCTTTAAAATTTTGATGCCCAACTTACGTGTGTGAAGTGCCAAGTTTGTGGTTTATTGAGTATCGCCCAATACTAATGTTGTTATTACAAGTCGATGTATCGCCCATGCAAACATATGCCGACTTGCCACCCAGTACACGATAGTTTTATAATAAATGACAGTTATCTGCAAGTTATACTACTAGCCTTCATTATTTATACAGTTTCTAAGTACAGATCCCGCCAGTTTTAATGGGAAGTTTTGACAGTTAAAATAAAACTTAAAATTCGGTAAATTCGCAACAGCAAATGACAGCAACCCGGACGGGGGTCGATCGCTGGATTACTCTCAAAAAAAAGAGAGAGAGAGTGAGAGAGAAAGACCAACGCATAGCACTACGCGCTAAATTCATTTTCACATAGCAATGGGCACGATTTCTGAGACAAACTTTTTTTTTTGCCTAATTCTTCATTGAGCTAACTTCATTGGCACAAGACTTACATACGTTTTCTTGTTTTAAGGTATTCTAATAAGTCACACTTTAAAGAATGGTAACTCTACTTCTATTCATGGTATGGTGTGAATTTAAAACAGGTGCTATTTCAAAACTAAAGATGTGTTCATTTTAAATTTGCAGTAAAACAAATTTAACATGTGGCCAATTTTACTCAGAGATGCCACTTTTCAGGCTTTAACCTGAAATAAGTTTTTTAGAAGCTCAAACCATGATTTTATTTATTCTCTAATTTACATATTTTCATATATTTTCGGCCCTTTTTGGAGTATCTTTCAAGAATTGATGGCTTTTTCAGGTTTTCTTCAATGAAATCAGTGGTATCTCTGTTACTGGAAGTTTGTGGGGAATAGTCACATATTTGATTGATTGTACAGTAAAAAATAATTACGTTTGAAACTAGATCAATCAGTACATGTTGAAAAGGTATATTGATAAAGTAGGGGCGTTCATTATATTTTATTTTGTAATCTCAATTTTGCAAAATGGCCTATAACTATATTGCTCTAACCTGCTTAAGTATGCTTAATAACCTTGCAACTGTGTATCACTTGCTACCACATGAATTTATAATAATATCCAGAAGAATTATATAGTTCAATTTGATTTCATTTTATTTATGTTTGTATTTTGTACAACACCATCTTCCAAAGAAAGTTGAATAGTTATGTATAATTATGTTATTAATTTCTTCAGTATGGTCAAAAGGGGCATACATGTAAAGAGAAGGATATAATGTGTATTTAAATGAAATGTAATTCTGAGTTGATTTAATTTTGGGTTGAAAGTGTCAAACATACTACTCTCACAAGATGCAAACTAATGATGGTATCATTGAATTTTATTTTTGTGATTTGGGTAGTATGATATCAGACACTCCTTTTAAAGAATCGTAAAGGAAATGATATTAGAAGAGAAATGTTTATCATTATTTAGAAAATCACAAACCTTATTAAAAACTAGGGTTGAAATTGACCCACATTCTTAATATGTGTACCGCTGCGGCAAAAGGGTCCAGTTGTCGACTCCTACATGTTACTCATTGTAGCATATCTGATGTATACAGATACCATACATTAGATATGCTACAAGGAGCAACATGTACGAGCCGACAACTGGACCCTTTTGCCGCGGCGGTACACATATATGGTTATATTCTACCTTATTTTGAACGCCATTTTGAATTTAGCATATCTGAATGACACAACTTGCCTACAAATTCAGGGTTGAGTGCCACAAGGTCATATCTGTACATCAAAAATCCAAGGAAAAGAATACAAGATTTCAAGAAATGGTACTTTGAAGATGATTGATCTAATACAATGTGTTAGATTAAGCACTAGGGTTTAACGCTATTTAAAAAGGCATAAATCGCAATTTAAATGCATTTTATCGCAAATTTTACTTGAATAACACAGGTTTGTGGGTCATTTGTTTTAGCCTTCATTCATATAATATGAATTTATGATCAGTTCTTGTTTGTTTATTGGTGAATTGGCATTGAAAAAGAGTGTTTTTGGATAAATCACAAAAATTCTCAATGGATCTTAAAAAGCATGATGGACCATAAAAAGGGAAATTTTGGTGCTTTTACGTGATCGCACTTAACCCCAAAGCTTATATCAGATCATTCATCTAGAAAGAAGCATCAGGTCGTGAAATCTTTTGTTCTCGGGATTGTTGATTACTGTCTTGTGGTGCTCAACCTGTGAAATGTTTCTGTATTAACCCCTAAAGACAAAGCTATTTGTTAATTTGAAAATATACAGATTTAATGTCTTTTAGTATGAAAAATGTACTTGGATAGTTATAATGTGTGCATTCTTCTTATCTAAATTTCACTCACATTTTTTTATGTTTTCCAATTTTATTTATATGTAAAAGCCAAATTGTCAACACACAACACCCAAAAATTGATATGTGCGTGATAAATTTTGAAAAATGTAATGCAAATGAATTGAGTTAGTCGACAATAAGTCCATTGTTAAAATTATAAGGTACCACTTTTTTCGCAGTGATATTACCCTGGGTAACTGAAAAAAAATCCTCTCTGTGTACTTATATAGAAACTAGGAGAGTTTACTCAGGATTTTTTGAGTTCACAGGAGAGCAAGCCCAAGTGATTGTTCAATCTTTTGTTTTCTGTAAAGGCATTTGCAGCTCAAATTTCATTGAAAATGTAAGTACGGCTAAAATATCCAAATGATTTTGATGTAAGAGAATTCCCAAAATTGTTTAGTACCTTTTAGTGATATTCAAGCACTTCACATGGCTGCTTTGATCTATCTGAATTTCTGCACTTCAAAATTTCTGATGGAGTCAAATAAGGTCTGATGGAATCAGCTTGATGCTGGTGGTCTTGTGAGCGATTGTGTATCCACGAAAATTTACAAAAACCCACACGCGAGTGCATTACAAACTGACCGTTGGTTTCTGGGTATGCGTAACTCAACTTGTCATTACACAGTATAAACTTAACTCTTTCACTGCGGAAAGCCTCTCACAGCGGCTCGCAAAAGCGTGAATGATTGGCCTGAATTTTTTTAGTGTAACTTATAAAAATATCTGTTAAAAAATACAAGGCGAAGAAAATTGAAATTTTGCCTGTAACTGCCTGATATGAAAAGGTATTTAGCCCCATCATCAGTTTTGGCAGAAAGAATAATCCTTGGGATTTACAGCTATCATATTTGAATACCCGGTGGCGCTGTGAGAGGCTTTCCGTCCAAATAGAGCATCTTGTGAAAAAGAAATTCCAAAGTGAAAGAGTTAAATTCATATTGATGATTTAAGCGTAATCTGACTCAATCTGAACTTCTGAAATGCAAATGAATGAAGATTGGATCAGATTTATACACCTACTTACATGTAAACCATACAGTGTGTCCCAGAATGAAGTTATCAAGATTTCAATGCCGCATTTTTCAAAAACCAAATTATCCCAGAGAATGAAAGTTGGTGACAATAATGCTGGATGTCTCCACTTGCTTTGATGCAAAAATGGAGAAAATCCATCCATTAATTTTCTAGAAATGAGCGTTTGAAGGTCCAGAGGAGTTTGTACACTTTTCCCAGTTTGGAAAGGTCGTAAAAATACAGTTAGTTATTTTCAGCGGAAGTATGCGAGCAAGGATGTCATCTTTTACCAACATTTCTGATTTGTTTCACATGCTACTTCTCCTCGATGATGCCTTTGAGTCTTAATAGAGGTTCAGCTGAATGTTAACTCGGCTTCTACTTTGGCATCCAAATGCTTATTTTTTGCAGTTCCTTCTGCCATCTGATACCATAAGTTTGATATTTTCTGACATTTTTAATATGGGCTACTCGTGCGATGAGGATATCTGACTCCTGGAAATCTTAAATAAATCTTTCCATTGTTTCAATGATACATGCACTTATAATCTTGAAAACAAAAACACTTATAATTGAACACATATTATCGTGATTATGTCTGTTAAGATGACGTTCTTCGTTGCCATGGAATTTTTACAACTTGCCCAAACTGGCTAAAGTGTCCAAACTCCTGTGGAGCTTCAAACGCTAAAGCATGTATTTTCTTTATCTTTGCACCACAGCAAGTCAAGACATCAGGCATGATTGTCACCAAGTTTCATTGTCTGGAATAATTTGGTTTTTGAATTATGTAGCGTTGAAATCTTGATAACTTCATTCTGGGACACACTGTATATGTGGATGGATAGGTGGTTGGTACTGTCTCTGCATAGAACATACACTAACCCTGACCTATTTTATTTTTATGACGGAATTATTATTCTATTCTCAGTGGGAGATTTGTATTGCTCTCCTGATTGTCTTGTGTGTATTGACTACCTCGTGGTGACCCGGATTAATTAATCTTGCTGCATAATAATTTGCAAAATTGCTGCAATTAAATGTTGCAGAATAATTGAATTGAGCCCATTCCAACTGTTTGTGGCATGTTTTGATGTGCTTGTTGCCAAATTTGCTTACCATAACAAGTTAGCATATGTATACTCAATATAATTGACATTCAGAAACTAAAGAAGTGAGTTTTTTTGAACAGTTATAAGATATGTGCATAGTAGGGCTATTAATGCTGCATGTAAATTGAATTGTGTCATGCTTATAAGTTCAATCATGTTATGAAATTTAGTGATGGATAAAAGGTCGAAGAGGGATTGTTCTAAAGTCTATCAATGTGATGTTACTCTGAGGCTGGGGTAAACCAAGTTATTTTAATTGTTTCTGTACTCTCAACTTTCAGTATAAAGTGTTGATATAATACTGAAAAGGGAGTTAAATCTCACTGAAATTTCACTGAAAGTCACGGAGCAATATTAAACATTGTGTGATCACTCTGTAAAATCTTAATGTATAATTGCTCTATAGAAAGTCTACCAAGCAGAAGCTCATTAAAGGGAAGATCTGTTTGAAAAATAAAACAAACAAACAAACAAACTTTCAGCATCTTTTAGTATTAACATTACCTTTACTTTGTTCGAGCATGTTTTCATAGTGTTTCAGGATGCTCATTTTTCTTCAGTGATTTTTTCAAAGATGAAATATCAGTCAGTACTTTCATCAACTGATTTTTTTCTCCTCAATTTCAGACTCAGCCACAAACAAAATCATTGTTTTCAAAAAATTTAAAATGTACCAAGATTTTACCAATGTTAATTTTACTTTTGAGCTAAAACACATTTTGGGGGACTTGTTTTAAATTGCATATTTTGGTCAAAAATTGACATCAGCTCTGTGTTCAGTATGGAAATCCGCTTATAGGCTAGTAAATCTGTTGGTTTGACGTAGACAAAATTGCAACACATGATTGTGTTGGTTGAAATTAACGTTTGATGACCTCCAAAACAACATGATTATTCAAAATGGAGGAACATGTAGGTTTGTCAAAGTTGCAAATTTGCATAAAGCAAAATGGCTGCCAAAACAAGGAGTTGAATTTCAAAATTTGTCAAATCTTGTTGAAAACCACACCAACATGTTCCTTTCATCACAAGGAAGCATAAAAGTATACTTTCACGGATGTCTGATATATGGTAATATAGTTATAGCCAAAAATTTGAAAGGTCATACCAGGGGTCATGGATTTGGCCCTATGGGAGTCCAAAATTTCAAAAACGTCCGATGTTGTTAAAATGGTCTCTTGCAAAGCTGTCTACATAAAGTTTATAATAGTTTATGTAGATTAACAAATTTTGACAAGCCTGCAGTTTCCTCAATTTTGAATATGTTGTTTAGGAAGTCATCAACAGTTAATTTCAGCCTAGAAATCTTGTGCTGCTATTTTTTTCCATGTACTCCATGTACATGTACCCCATGAATTTTCATAGATTGACTAGTCTATTATCAATCAATCAATCAATCAGTCAATGATACACTGTAGTTGCATGACATGCATACCCATGAAGGAGTCTATTATGGAAATGCTTATTGGAGTGTTATGTTAAGGAGTCAAAAAACAGATGATGAAAGTCCTGGGTTTGCATCAGTTTTATATCAGGTATTTGTAATAAATATATAAGTTTTCACTATGTATATAATCTGCAATATCAGTAATAATAATGGCACCCAACATCAAATATTACTCAAATAAATTATCACAAAATCTTAAATGGTTTGGTTTTGGAATAGAAAAATGAATAAGTGAAGGTGCTTTGACCTTTGGGATTCGATGTATTTGAATGACATAAAAAAGTTTTCAAATAAAGATCAAAATATATAATGATTGACATTTGACAAAATCCAATATATACTGTTCATAGGTAGCATGTAAATCTGAAAGTTATTTGACGTCTCAAATTTATATCACTTTATATTTCTGTATAACATCTGGAACCTGCTTTATTGCAAAGTTCTATGAAATTGGTATTTAAAACTGCGAAAAACAGCGCTGTTGTAGAGCATCCATAATCTACATAGATTTAGCACATCTTGCATTTAAAAGCTTGATATATTACAAAATTATAGCTAAAGTAACTTAAGCTTTCTGTGGATGTTATATCATTTTCATGTGTGGGTGATGTAAATTCATAGAATACACCTACTCTCTGATTTGGAGAAAGATACCTTGGAATGATATGAATATAATTTGTTATAGCATATCTTAATCTGCTTTCAACACTACTTGCTTTTAGCAGAGGCAGGCTTGAATAAGTTAGTGTACTTATATTGTGTAAGAAGGAATATGTGCTACATTGTATTTGACATCATGTAATATTACAAATCAGTTGGTTTATTTAAGATTTTGATTTTGTTTGTGGTTTGTTATTTTGACAAACATCTTGCCCAGTATATACTTACTATGCATATACTGCTAGAAAAAATATGAATTTTTGGAAGAATTAGTCAGAATTTACGAATTTTGGCTGAAAATTGATGATTTTTATATGATTTTGGCAAAACATATAAAAAGAATAAGGTTATTATACTTTTCATGTGTTAAAACTGAATTATTTTATAAACGATTTGATGGAAAGAAATATAAGTGGAATATTGCTACTCAAGTTCAAACATTTGTATTGTGCATGTAGTAAATGCATTAATTCGGTTTGGATTTTGAATAAGCTTATCCATTTTCTTCTTTTCATATCTTACTGATCTGTAATTATCATTGTGTCATTAATAATGACATTCAACAATTCATAAAGATCAGATGATATCGAAAGTTTTCAAAACAAGCATACAATTTAAATGTTAATTGTCTGTTTCCTCCCTGCTGTAGACAGATAGTACAAAGGCCAATTGTTTGGCATGATAATTATTAACAAAAGTAAGTGAATTTAATGAGATAATAAGTGGTTTCTGTCATTATCCTTGATTATTTTTTTATTTAGAATGGGTTTTGCTAATTGTTATCATCTGTGCAGATGAATGGCTTAATCCAGCAGGCTGCTGGATAAGCCCATGCATCAATAGGCACCTACACACGTTTTAGGTGAAAAAAACCCACCTAGGTAGCCAAACTAGCACTAAAACAACATTATCGCCTGAGCTATTAACCTGACAGCATGAAGCAACATTTCATCAATTACTTAAGTTTCAAAACTCAATTCAATTTAGCTTCCACACTGAAGAGTAGGTGAGGCTATTATTTATTTAAATGATGGAAGTCAAAAAGTTCATTTGTGATGGCTCACCATCGAAATGGGGGACTTTGCAGATGATATAAAGTTTGATTTTATCATTTTATCTGTTACAGTATTTTCTAAGTAATGACACTTGTTGAAATTGATCAAGGCGATCAAATTTTACAACAGAAAATCTGCTGGAACTTCCTATTATTTTCTTTATGTTTGCTGCCTATTTTCGCCAGTTTCTTGAAAAGTGTTCTATCCCCTTTTTGTAGTGAGCCATCACATTTGAGTTTGAAAAATATGTGCCCACTTAAAATGAATTTGGTAAGCACTCTCTAGGCACTTACGGAATATTTTGTTGATTATGATATTGATATAATATCTTATCAACAAAAATTTTTGATGGATCCAAGAAAAATGTAATGAAATAGTTTTGCCAATAATAGCATTGGTAATATGTAGATAACAGCTTACATCATATGTATACGGGCAATATAAATTCCAAGTATTACAGTATCCTAATTTCTATAAGAAATCTTTACCTACACTTATATTATGAACAAAATTATTGTATTTAAGTTTGTCTTGTTTAATTATTTCACCCAAAATGGAATTAAAACTTGTTATAATCACAATACTCTGCATATCTTGAAGTATGCAACAAGCAGTCAATTAACGCACATAAACCAATGTGACCATACATGGAAATAAATTAATATATTTCGATTCATAACCACGTACAAATTCTTGCTGAATATTCAAATAAATTTATGGTTAATGCTTGTCCATGTGCTAGTAAGAAAGAAAATTAGCCAAGAATTATACCAAAATCATGACAGATTCAAGTACAAAAATATTAATACTCAGTTAATTGGGCTTAATCAATCGTAATCAGTCATTACTAGTCTCTTACACAATACAAAACTATCAGTTCACAATGTTTTAGAATACAAGAGATATGCTATGGATCTCGTACTAGAGACTGATTGCTTGCTGCATTCTTCAAAGTTTATAATAGATTAGTGTCTTTTCCACCAAACAAACAGAAAATGAGGCTTTCCACACATGCATAGTCATAACATAACTAATCTGGACTTCACTCATATTATTATAGGTCCTTTATGCAGAATTCTGCTGCTTTTGAGGTCATTATTATTATTATTATTTAAATTTGTACTAAATGTAAAAGTCTGAGTTCACACAGTTGATCTGAACTTATATTGCTCTCCACATATCAAATTGAACATTTTTGAAAGCTCGCATGTAACGCATCACATCGAAAGGTACAAGTTTGCGACAAAACCTGTTAAGCTACAAGCAAATTTAACTTGTGAATTATAAAGAAAATTTTTTTTCATCGTAACTTAGAAAAAAATTAGTGAAGAATTTTTAACAGTTATGTCTCATTTAAAAGCCTTATTAATTTTATTTTAGTGAATACAAAAATATGTATTTTGTCCAAAGTCGCCAACTTGTACCATTAAAAATGTGGCCCATCACCATGATATGCCTGTAAAATTCTTGAACTTCAAATACATTCTAAGGATGATATGTATTTAAATTTTGACCAATTGAGTCACTTTCATTTAAACCAAATTGGTAACGTAATAAAGGGAAAGAGTTGGATATCAAAAATGTTGATTTTCAGTTATAGAGCAATAATGGTAGAAGATTCTTTTTATTTGTTATTGCAAAAAATGTTTGTATCTTTGGCATGAGATAACCAATAATGGCGGGGTGTGGATCAAAAAGGACACCTGGGTACTATTTCATATAAGTTCAGATCATTTTAAGTCTTCGAATAATTGATCCATTCATCTTAATGAAGAAGGGCACCGATTTAACATTCTTATTTTTGTTCTATATGTTTTTCACATAAATCATGTGTCGTATTTATTTTGATTTTTATAAGGAAAAGTCATAATTGATGAAAAAGCATAAAAATGTCGAAGATCAATGTTAAACAAGTTTGGTATTATGTATCAAGATTTCTTATATCATTACATGATAATATTTATACTGTCAATAAAATTCCACTGAGAACAATGTACCACTCTTAAAAAGAATTTTGCGATGTGTATGATTTTTTGTTCACTAGACTCATAGTATAAAGAAAACATGAGAGACACAGGGAGAGACAACATGTTTGCCGGGGTAGTTAGCTAAATGCTCAATGTAGTTGGCATTTAATTCTCATAATTGTTACATAAGTCCTCATGATAATTCATTTACATTTATTAGATTTATGTAAAATTTGGCACTGCAAAACAGAACACATGAAGAAGCTCTCTGCTGGACAGAACAATCCTACAGGTTATGTGTAATGATTATTTATAATCATACATTTGCAGAATAAATTCTATTTGCACCAATTTAATATATCTTGAAAGAGCTTTTCTTAAAAAATTGCTAAAACAGATTATAAAACATCATTTTACACTTATTTTTACTCATAACACTGATCAAAACCACTGGGCTTTCATTATCACACCATACCATTTTCCTTCACAGGAGGTACCTATGGTAACCTTTGGTATTCATTGCTGATCTCCACACTTACACCCTGGTCACAAGCCGCCGCAAACCCGCAACATCGGTATGACACCGGTGAATGATTGCGATGCCTGGTCGGAAACCGGTTGATATGTGACCATAAATAAAGACATCATATATACAAACCGCAAGGTTTTAACTCGGAATGAAATTTTTGAGGCATGCTTCTGGCATCTCTACAGCTCACAGACACCGGTCAGCCACCGGCCGGTGTCGGATCGGCGTCTGCTAAATTGTCGCCGCAAACACATCTTTAATTAGCAAGGACATATTTTATGCATTGCGTGAATCCTATTTGTTCTGTTATGTCATGCTTACGCATCAATTAAAGATATAGTATGTTAAAAGATGCTGGGCTGGCATAGCTATATAGAGTAGTTATTGGGTGTTCAAAAAAATCTGTTTGGGTTTTATGCAGGCTTTTTCCACATTTCCTACCCCCAGTTTTCAGTTTTATCTTCAGCATCTTGAATTTGATGTACATAATATATTGATCTCTAAAATGTAAATTTAATGCTGATGGTTTTACAGCTCTGGAACCTTTCTACAATATGGTGGATTGCATAGTTGAGAATATTAATTGTGTTAATTGCTTTTAACAGTTTGTCAAGCAGTTGTAGTTGGTGGCATTTCATTTTGATGTAAATTCACTATTCCTTGACATATTGACATGTTTAATGTCTCATTTAAAAGCTCAGAGTTTCTGCTATTTGTGGCAGTAAT
This sequence comes from Ophiothrix spiculata, assembly GCA_000969725.1. Classification (NCBI taxonomy): domain Eukaryota; kingdom Metazoa; phylum Echinodermata; class Ophiuroidea; order Amphilepidida; family Ophiotrichidae; genus Ophiothrix; species Ophiothrix spiculata. Next base: position 26,771 of record JXSR01S002832.1, on the reverse strand, counting down.
TTGATCTTCATGGGTTACATAATTTAAGAGAGACACTGGTTTGAACTTGGCAGTACAAGGGTGGTGGTGCCTACGGATGCGGTATATACCCAAATTGAGACAATATCGCCATTTTGGAAGGTTTGACACTGCTGGAACATTCACAAATGGATTCTGTGACCTAAAATACATACAGATAGTCACCAACATGGCTAAAATTTGGTATATAATTACAGTAATTGGCAAATTTATCATTTTTAGACCTTCCTCACACCCCCTTCCCCTTCGATCAGTTTTTGGGCAGCACCTTCTCATTTTTTGTCCGATTTCGACAAATTTGGTGTCAAAATGTTCAGGGGATCAAGCTGCATCAAATAAGAATTAGGACAGAATGATTTGAAACATCGCCATTTTCTCCCCTTGTATAGCCAGCCTCTAAAATTAATTGAAGGTCATCAACACCAAGACCCTAAGGGGTCTGTTTCAAGTTTAATGCATCTAAGTAACTATTAAAGTGTTTAGAACAATCCTGAAAAAATGAACTGTTTACCATTAATCATTCCAATTTATGACTTGCTTTAGTAAAAATATGCAATTTTGAGAAAAATGTGTTTGAAAATTACAGTTTGCATTGCCGTCTATGGAGTAATTAACAATTAATTAGCTCATTATGCCAAAACAAAAAGAGATATTTGGCTAAAAAGTTACTTGAATTGAAAGAGATCAATAATATTAACATCATATCAAACAATTGGTTTTTTGACCATGTAACACATTTTTGACCCACCTCATGAAATGCCACCAGTTACAGGAATTTCAATAATTGTAGGCAAAGGATATTTAGGTCAACTTTGGTGTAAAAGTAGCTTCAATTGCAGACAATATGAGAGACAGATGTATGCGATTTGGTATTTTTTCTTTTGTCGGCGTAACATTAATGTAATGATTGATGTCAAATTAAATTGTATTGGTTCAATATGTGTATGAACCTTGAAGATGACAAGTCTGTATATAAATCTTGACAAGTCCTAAGTAATCTTATCCTATCCACTTGCATTGCAAATGATAAGAGAAGATTGCAAATTTTGCAAGTAGGTTGACAATAATTTTTTTTTGAAATTTTAGTGCTGGCAATCTTGAGGATTTACACAGCGTTTTCATAGGTTTAAATATTTTGTTGGAAGCAAAACATAAAGCTTGTACGATATGTCTTGAACTGAAGACAATCTCAAAAGTAGATTGAATTATATAATAATAATAATAATATAATAATCTCTTTATTTATACACGGTAAAACACGTTCAATACAGAGATTGTTCTTCCACATATCCGTGGTTACATATTAAAATTTTAAAATACATAAAAGACATAATTTACACAATTTATTAACATTCAGAGTAAAGAAAGTGTATAAAATGAAAACATGATAAAATATGACAAAAAGAATTTTTAAAGTAATTTAATATACAATTGAATTAGGTCTTGTTATACGTCTTATTATTGTTAGTATGTTACTGTTATATCAGATAAATTTACAAACGAAATATCAGTTCTATTGAATTGGTAATTGTTTTATTGGGATATTAGTTTTGATTTTTGTTTAATGGCAATAGCTTTTAATTTTTACATGTGTTACAAAACGACACATTAAAATGAACATTATTTGGGCAATTTTTGTCATTTGACACAAATAAGATATAAAGTTACACCTGAAATCCAAGCACATTTATGTAAAAGTATGAGATTACCTTGACAATGTTGGAGTTTAATTTAAACCTA
>JXSR01S002832.1:0-13677 GCA_000969725.1 Ophiothrix spiculata | reverse complement strand
TGATTTTTCTTATTATCTTATTTTACTCCAGTTAGGGGCCACAACTGCGCCGTGCGCTACGTGCCGTGTATAGCGCGTTACGCGTCGCTAAACTGTCGGTATTTTTGTTTTTGCAATGTTGGCAAGTATGGTTAATGTGAATGGTTGAGGTAAATCTGTTTGATATGTAACCACTTCTGTTAATGAAATGTGTTCCATTTCTTTCACTCCTTATTGTACTTTAGTAGGAAGGGGTTTTTCCCATATATCACAGAGATCAAAATATCTGTTAAACAAATGACATTTTCACTAATTGTTATAATAAGAATGAGAGTGACAATTTGGAGACTACTTAATTAAAACAATATTTTTGAAAATTAGGGCATGTTTTTAAAAAATGTATTAATAACAATCTGCAAAGTGCATATATAAGGGTATCAAAAAGTTTGAAAAATCACCCAGAAGAAATACAGTACAATATTTATTTATGCGATCCTTTGTATACGCACAATGCCCTGTCTTGAAACTGATTGTCCAAAGACCGGCTTTGTAGCATATCTTCTTTTTGGAAAAGAACCACTTTGTATTTTGCTGAAAAACTGCATTCCAATTTTCAGTTTTTAAAGAAAAGTTTGTTTTGAATTGTTTATTTACCCTAACATAGTAAATGAAACTAAATTAAGATACTGTACTAACCCAATGGTACTCTACCTGTCATCAAATATCAATTCATTTATTACTTGAACTATTTCAGAAAACCTAGATGTGTATATTGTTTTATTTAGGAGCAATACAGCCCAATGAACTCTTTAATTTGAATAATATCTATTGGAAGGTCGATTGCGAAGGTTGTTACCCTATTTATTCAAGTTTAATCTTCCAACAGGCTTTTTAATGGTAGAAATACAGATGTGTGTGTTGAACTGCATGGCTTAATTTAATAGCTGTGAGTTGATACAATTGGGAAGTGTCAGGATTACTTTGTTTGTTTGCTCATTTTGTGTGTCAATGACAGCAGGGGAAAGGAAAGGGCTATAGGAAAAATGGTTACAAATAAATTTAACCCTTAAAATTTGAATCAAAGCTTAAAAATTGTTTGACTGTACTCCACCTGACTGTGTAATGAGGTTTTAACTGTTTTCCTTTTCTTAATTTTCATAGGAAAAAGGGAAAATTGATCAAGAAATTGAAAATGATTGAACAAATAACAGAGATATGTTTCTGTCCCCAAATCTGTCAATATAAACTTAGTAATAATTTATTACCTCTGTATGTTTAAAAACCATATAGTTGTCTTTTCTTGTTATCTTTTAATATATGTTACCATAAATGTGAAATGTTTTAAAGGCAAAACCTGCTGGGGACATTGTAGATACGTCCCACATTTAGAGCCTGGATCTGTTCATGTTTAAGATATTTGAGAAGATAGTGTGGAAAACCAAAGCATATGTTAGAACTTAATATTTGTTTCTATTGATTTCTGTTGAACAGTTATTGGTTTTTTGAGCTATTGTTTTGTATGATTTTAATGGCATTTTGGTCTACGTAGCTGAGGTTGATCATTTTTTCCAATACAATATTAATACTAACCCGCCTTTATCCGCACTCTATCCAATAAAATTAAACAAACAAAAATCAAGAAATTTGTTGAAATACGTCATAGACAGTAAATATGGGAACCAAAGTGCTGCCGAGACAGCCATACTTCATAGCTGGACAATGGATCGCAATGCGAGAAGTTGGAGTTCAAATCCCATTGGAACCAGGACATTTTTGCATGACGTATTCGTACTTACTTCTGAGGCATTGTGCAGCTAGGGTTAATACTGTTGGACACTGCTTTTATAAAATTAACTGAATAGGACCAATTGTATTAAGGTACAAAGATGAGTAGAGATACTGAACAAGAAGTTATGTTTTAGGAATATAATGTTCATAATATGCAAACAGTGGGAGTTAAGAAAATAGATTTAGAAAGAGTGAAAGAAAGAAGTATGTCAAATGTTAAACCAGAAATCAGGTGTTAAGCGAGAAAATATGAAAAATGTAAAATGTGCAAGTAGATGTACAGGAAGTGATTTAAAAGCATGTTTGTAAAGAAAGCTGCCTAGCAAGGATATAAGGTTGCTTTTCTTGTGCTTATGAATTTGCATCCAAAGTTAAATGCTGCAATTTCCTCTGTATCTTAATTGATGAGCACCATGTGTGCACCACAGGAATGTGAGATGGAGCTTCAGGAAATTGTCAAAATGGTTGGCAATATCCTTTTGTGCTGTAAAGACACAATAAATGAGGTATTGGTAATATAGGAAAATCAATTGGCATGTTAAATCCATTTTATGAATGAGAAATGCACACTGGGAATACTAGTAGCACTCTAATTTATATAAGCTTGAATATTTTTGTGTTTTGACTTTGCATCATTAAGATTTTGATTTGGTACTCAGGGAATATTGAGGATATTGGGTTTTAGTACTTTCAATGGAGACTAAAGGAGTTTCATTATTATGAAAGCAGACTTAGATGTGGTATTGCAATTTCAAACCATAAAGTAACACATACTCAAAATGATTGGATCATTATTTTTTCATGAAAAGAAAATACCAAACATTGATTTGATTGGTAGTAATGGTAAAGTGGTCTCTTGATGTCCCTCAAGACATTATTGTGACAGAACCCAAGGGCTGTGTCACTTTTAACAGTATTTGTGACAGAGTTCACTACAGCTGAAGTTTACAGTTCAGCTGTATTTGAAACCATGTTAATAGGTCTATTTCATTTCAGAAATCAGGCAATTGTGTTGAGGTATATGAGGTTCAGTCTGCAAAGTAATCACAAGGCATTGAAGGCTATAGCAAATTATTTTCCTCCATGACAAAAGGACCCAAGTAACATTTTTGGTGAAATTGAGTTATTACTTGGAAATGGTTAGAATGTCCATATCTATCTGATACTGTAAGAAACATTTAGGTATCTTACACACAACCACCCAAAATAAGTCTTCAAAATTTGAGATTAAAGTATAAGTCAATGGTAGCTATACACTGTTTTCTGTCAATATCTCGAATAACTATTATCAATAATGGCATTTGGGTCCTTTTGTTATGGAGGGTAAAATTGTCTTGGATGTCACTACCAGTTGCTAAAATAATTGACCCTTTGAAAATTGCAAAATTAAGAATCATGGTCATTTCGGAGTAGCTGATGTGGTGACGTTGGTAGCTGTAGCAGACGGCCACAATCTACAATTTTGTCAGACTGGATGTATCACGTAACATTTGCATTTATCATGATGGTCTGTCGTGAGAAAAATTGAACTTTATTCAACTGAAAACAATGTGTCGTTGCGACCACGACAAGGTAATCATTGTGTGTCAGCTTGTCATGCTTGTCACAATTTTTTCTAAGTGTGACAGGGTCAAGATTGCACACTTGAAATATTTGTTGTCACGGTAGTCATCCTGTAGCCATGACTGCCAGTCTGAAATCAGCTTAGGGCCCAGTCACACATCACGAAAAGTATGAATAACGTACACTGGTTTGGTAATCGATGTACATGTATTTCAATGACCAAAACAGTGTGTTATTCGTACCTTTGGCTCTGTACGGTGATATATGACGAAGCCCTTAGATGCAAACTCGTTTCTGCAGCCTGGGTAGATCTTTAATGCATAAATCACATCAGTAAAATTGATGCATAAGGTACACGCCTAATGCCATCTGTATATGTGATTCAGGGCTGCATCAAGTGGCTTGTTTCTAGGCTAAGTGGTCTCTTGCCTAAATTCATCGGATTAACACAATGTCCTGCTTCTAGCAATTTTTAAGCATATTACAGATGAAAGCATCAACAATTCTTATTACCTGAAAATCTCACACACGTCATAGATGAGGGTTTACATATTGACCAAATCTTTGCTATAGCTATACATGGTTTTATTCCTGTCTCAGTGCTGATGCTTTTTTCAAACCTGTTTCAGTCCTGGGCTTTTTTCAAAACTGTCTCCTTCCGAGACAAGAAAAGGTAAATCAAGTCTCGAAACATATAATAACCCTTTTGATGACTTTTTGATACTATACATATTTAATGCAATTAATGAGTATAAGTAATTTAAGTATTTATCTTGGTTTTTGAGTGATAAATTCTTAAGTTTTCATTTTGTTTTTGCAGATCAATAACAACAATCAGATAGTTACAGATGATAGTCGGCAAGACACTTCTCTTGTTTGTTTGATAAATCTACATGTGTGTGTGTGTAAGTGCCAATTGATGTCAATCAAAAATGCTCTAACAAACTATGACTGATGGAGCTAGTTGGCGGGTTAGGGCAATATAGTTGAACGTACAATTATCACATTTTGAGATACCGTAGAAATTCAGTGTATAGCTCATCATGGTTAGCTTCAAAACATGGTCTGTACCACAGCAACCACCCAATCCAATTTGCTGCACAAATGTTGAATTGTCAGTTGCATTCATCATCCAGCAGTGATAACAATATTTCACTATTTCTCAAACAAATTGTCTTGTGAAGAATTCCAGAAATTTGAAAAACATGCCATACCTTTAAGGTGCAATCCATGATGAAAGTCTCACCTTTTTTCTAGCTAAATAAAAAGATGTGCACAACATAAATATGTGCTTAAAATTTCACTTGATTCCAATTATTGGTTTTAAGTTACAATAATTTTAAATCTCCCCATAGGCTACCGTGTTGTAATTATTATCGGGTCCCGACAGTTAGAAAATGACATGATTTCTCACTTTTTCTCAAAAATGTAAACACATTTGCCAGAATGATTTGGGATTTGTAACGTATACCAGTCAAGGATTCTTATTAGCTAAGAAACTCAATTTTGATAGACGTGACCTTGAGGATGAAAAGTGGATCAAGAATGTCCCCTTTAAGTTTCTACTGTGTAACAATAAACAGTTGATTAACTTGATTATAAAGGAAATCTAAAGTGAACATACAACTAGAAAATTGTTTAACACTATTTACTTTTTGAATATGATATGTCTTACAATGCACTTAATAACCTCCAGTGCTGCTAATGAAATATTAACTCAGTAGTAGGCATGACACATTAGCACATTGTTACAATGGTTTGTTACAAGAAAAAATGAATTAAGTCCCAATGTTAAGGATGTGTTGTTGCAACATACATGACAAGGGAATCAATTTATGCATTCCATGCTTGGCGCATGATTTTCCAAGGAAGGCATGACGAGAAATTTTGATGTCACATTTGTTGAGTGATAGCCACACTGGACACTGAAAGTCCAACTGTTTGGGGAAGCAGATCGCGCAGCGGTACTTCTTTTGCTTTGCACCAATGAGCCCAGGAATGTTGCGGGTTTGATCTCAGGTCTCGGCGTTGTATGTGCAATTGGTTGCCAGTCCAAACTTGCTTCTGCTGGTTTTCCTACGGGCGCTCCAGTTTTCCTCCTCCATCTGAAATTGACTATCTGACAGAAGACCCTCATGAAAAGCAGTGATGAGGCTATCCTGTATAAGAAAAGTCACATTTTTTTATTTCTTAGGCCAAAAAAAAAGGTTTGTCTCAGAAACCATTTGCAAAAACGCTATGCGGTATGCGATTTTTTTATGCGGTATTTCTTTTCTTTCTTTTAATGCTTTAAAATTTTGATCACCCAACTTGTGTGTGAAGTGCCCAGTTTGTGGATTATTGAGTATCACCCAACACTAATGTTGTAATTACAAGTCGATGGCGACTTACCACCCAGTACATGGTAGTTTAATAATAAATGACAGATATCTGCAAGTTATTCTACTAGCCTTCATTATTTATACAGTTCCTAACTACGATCCCACCAGTTTTAATGGAAGTTTAGACAGTTAAAATAAAACGTAAAATTCAGGTAAATTCGCAACAGCAAATGACAGCAACCCGGACGGCGGTTGATCGCTGGATTACTCTCGATAAAAAAAGAGAGAGAGATAAAGACCAGCGCGTAGCTCTGCGCGCTAAATTTATTTTCACATAGCAATGCGCGTGGGTTTTTGAGACAAACCTTTTTTGGGGGGAGGGGGCCTTATTTCTTCATAAAAGTCACACTTTGAAGAATGGTAACTATTATACTTCATGGTATGGTGTGAATTTGAAACAGATGCTATTTCAAAACTAAAGATGAGTTCATTTTAAATCTCCAATTAAACAAATGTAACCAGTGGCCAATTTTACTGGAAGTTTGTGAGGAATAGTCACATATTTGATTGATTGTACAGGAAAAAATAATTATGTTTTAAACTAGATCAATCAGTACATATTAGAAAGGTATATTGACAAAGTAGGGGCATTCATTATATTTAGTTTTCCTTTAATATTTTGTAATCTCAATTTTGCAAAATGGCCTATAACTATATTGCTCTGACCTGCTTATTAAGTATGCTAAATAACCTTGCAACTGTGTATCACTTGCTACCACATGAATTTATAATAATATCCAGAAGAATATTATAGTTCCATTTGATTTCATTTATTTTTATTTATGTTTGTATTTTTGTGTAACGCCATCTTCCAAAGAAAGTTGAATAGTTATGTATAATTATGTTATTAATTGCTCTAGTATGGTCAAAAAAGACATACATGTAAAGAGAAGGATATAAAGTGTATTTTAAATGAAATGTAATTCTGAATTGATTTAATTTTGGGTTGAAAGTGTCAAACATTTATTTTAATATGTCATTGTAATATGAAAAATTAATGGAAATTTCAGCATCAATGGTTTGAAGAAAACGTCAGCGACATTTACTAAAAGCTGAATTCATACTTACAATGCAATGTGTTGGGTTTCCAACAATTTTCATCACAAACGGCACAGCAAATTAATTCACACTCAAAACGCAAACAAACTGCATGCGGTAGCTGGCAACATGGAAACACAATAGATGTTAAGCTTATATCGACGCAAGTGAAGTTGGGTTTTGATATCGATCTATTTAAACTGCTCAAAACTTCCATCTCCACATGCTTGGTATTTTTGCGTATAGTCTGAATTCAGCTTCAATGAGAGGTTGAAGTTGGTTGAACGACTCCGTACCTGGCACTCTCACAGGATGCAAACTTATGATGGTATCATTTGAATTTTTGTGATTTGAGTTGTATGAGATCAGACACTCTTTCTAAAGATTCATAAAGGAAATGATATAAGATGAGAAATGTTTATTTAGGGGTGGGTGCCACAAGGTCATATCTGTTCATCAAAAATCCAAGAAAAAAATACAAGATTTCAAAGAATGGTTCTTTTAAAATTAATGATCGAATACAATGCATGCATGTGTTAGATAAAGCTCTGGGGTTTAATGCTATTTAAAATGACATAAAGCTCAACCGGGTTCAAGCATGAAAATGAAAGTCAAAAAGTGCGAAAATGCACTATCCCATGTTAACCCTGTTGGTCAACCAAAAACACAAAATGTCTTAGCAAACACAGATTAAATGATCTTGCGAACTATTTCAGTTTATATGGTAGATTGAAATGATCAAATTCTACAGTGAAAGAGTTAAAAACCACAAACACATGTTTGTGGTTCATCTGGTTTAGCCTACATTCATATAATATGAATTTATGATCAGTTCCTGTTTGTTTATTGGTGAATTAACATTGAAAATGAGTTTTTTGGATAAGTTAATAACAATTTTGATGGATCTTATAAAGCATGATGGACCATAAGAGGCAAATTTTGGTGCTTTTGTGCAATCACACTAAACCCCAAAGTTTATATTAGATCATTCATCTAGAAAGAAGCATTATGCCTTGAAATTTTTTGTTCTCGGAATTGTTGATTACGGTCTTGTGGTGCTTTAGCTGTGAAATGTTTCTGTTTTAACCCCTGAAGACATAAGCTATTTGTTAATTTCAAAATATACAGATTCAGTGTATTTAAGTATGAAAATGTACTTGGACAGTTATAATTTTCTTCTTATCTAAATTTCACTCACATTTTTCTATGTTTTCCAATTTTATTATTTATGTAAAAGCAAAATTGTCAACACACAACACCAGAAAATTGATATGTGTTTGATAAGTTTTGAAGATGATAAAAATGTATTGCGAATGAATTGAGTTAGTTGACAATAAATCCATTGTTAAGATACCACTTTTTTCGCAGTAATATTACCCTGTGAAACTGAAAAAAATCCTCTCTGTGTACTTATATAGAAACTAGGAGAGTTTACTCAGGATTTTTTTGAACTCAAAGTTATGAACTAGCACAGGAGAGCAAGCCCAAGTGATTGTTCAATCTTTTGTTTTCTGTAAAGGCATTTGCAGCTAAAATTTCATTGAAAATGTAAGTACGGCCAAAATATCCAAATGATTTTGATGTAAGAGAATTCCCAAAATTGTTTAATACCCTTTAGTGATATTCAAGCACTTCACATGGCTGCTTTGATCTATCTGAATTTATCTGCACTTCAAAATTTCTGATGGAGTCAAATAAGGTCTGATGGAATCAGCTTGATGCTGGTGGTCATGTGAGCGATTGTGTATCCACGATAATTTACAAAAACGCACATGTGAGTGCTTTACAAACTGACCGTTGGTGTCTGGGTATGCGTAACTCAACTTGTCAGTACACAGTATAAACTTAACTCTTTCACTGTGGAAAGCCTCTCACAGTGGCTGGCAAAAGCAAAAATGATTGGCCTGAATATTTTTAGTGTAACCTATAAAAATATCTGTTAAAAAATACAAGGCGAAGAAAATTGAAATTTTGCCTGTAACTGCCTGATATGAAAAGGTATTTAGCACCATCATCAACTTTGGCAAAAATAATCATCCTTGCGATCTACAGCTATTGTACGTAAATACCTGGTGGCCCTGTCACTGAGCGGCTTTCCATCCAAATAGAGCATTTTGTGAAAAAGAAATTCCGGAGCGAAAGAGTTGAATTCATATTGATGATTAACTGTTTGAATGTAATTTGACTCAATCTGAACTGGAAATGCAAATTAATGAAGATTAGATCAGATTTGTGCACCTGTGTTGAGCACTTACATGTAAACCATATATGTGGATCATCATATCGAAAGATACCTTAATACCGGCATAGTACATTACGAGATACGGGCCATTGAAGCTAAGCATAGTCAAAAATCACGTCGAATTTCTAATTTCATCAGAAAGGTTATCATTGAAGTGTATTCTATCATATTAATCAGGTTCTAACATCCAAAACATAAGAAAATGTATTGAAAACCAAGCTAAAAATCCTCTCTCCATTCAAGATTTACTAAGTACAAACAACTTTAAACTCGATTTTCTCAGAACTATAGTTTTCCGAATCAGCCCGACGCCTTTTACCAATTTGGGTGTAACTTCACAACCGAACATCCAATAACCAAAATCAAGGTGTCATTTTAAAGCTTAAAATCTCAACTTTCAGATGAGACCAAAAAATCAATTTTGATTTTGCCGACCTTAAGGTACCTTTCGATATGACGGGTCACATATATGTGGGTTGATATGTGGTTTTATGGTATTGTCTCTGCATAGAACACACACTAAACCTGACCATTTTATTTTTATGACAAAATTATTGTTACATTCTTAGTGGGAGATTTGTGTTGCTCTCCTGATTGTTTTGTGTGTATTGAGTACCTCGTGGTTACTCAGATTAATTAGTCTTGCTGCATAATAATTTGCAAAATTGCTGCAATTGAATGTTGCAGAATAATTGAGCCCAATCCGACTGTTTTTGGCAGGTTTTGATGTGCTTGTTGCCAAATTTTCTTACCATAACAAGGGCAAATTAGCATACATACTTATATGTCATTGACACTCAGAAACTAAAGAAGTGAGTTTTTGGAAGAGTTATAAGATATGTCAATAGTAGGGCTATTAATGCTGCATGTAAATTGAATTCTGTCATGTTTCATGTTCAATCATGTTATGAAATTTAGTGATGGATAAAAGGTTGAAGAGGGATTGTTCCAAAGTCTAGCTATGTGATGTTACTCTGAGGCTGGGATAAACCAAGTTCTTTTAATTGTTTCTTTACTCTCAATTTTCAGTATAAAGTGCTGATATAACAATGAAAAGGGAGTCAAATCTCACAGAAATTTCACTGAAAGTTACTGAACAACATTAAACATTGTGTTATCACTCTGTAAAATCTTAATTGCTCTATAGAAAGTCTTCCAAGACAGAAGCTCATTAAAGTGAAGATCTGTTTGAAAAATAAAATAAAACAAACAAACAAACTTTCTGCATCCTTATATGGCCAAAGAAAAAAAGAACTCTGTCTCAGCTTCCCGCGCGCATTGGGTTTAAAATTCTAATTTTACCACTTTCTCTTACATCATGAGAAAAAGGGGGGGAAATTATGACCTAAAAACGTAATAAAAAAAGATTTCCACGTGAGCATAGCCTTTTTAACTAAAAAAAACAAAACACGCATAGGGCTTAGGGTTTTGGGCCTTAGGAACCTGAGACAGAGTTCTTTTTTTTTTTTTTGCCTTACCATTCTCTTTGTTCTAGCATGTTTTCATAGTGTTTTAGGATGCTCATATTTTTCTTCAGTGATTTTTTCAAAGATGAAATGTGAGTCGGTACTTTTATCAACTGATTTTTTTCTCTTAAATTTCAGACTAAGCCACGTACAAAATCATTGTTTCAAAATGGTTAAAATGTACCAAGATTTTACCAATGTTAATTTTACTTTTGAGCTAAAACACATTTTTGGGGACTTGTTTTTAAATCTCACATTTTGGTCAAAATTTGACATCAGCTCTGTGTTTCAGTATGGAAATCCGCTTATAGGCTAGTAAATCTGTTGGTTTGACGTAGACAAAATTGCAACACATGATTGTGTTGGTTGAAATTAACGTTTGATGACCTCCCAAACAACATGATTATTCAAAATGGAGGAACATGTAGGTTTGTCGAAGTTGCAAATTTGCATAAAACAAAATGGCTGCCAAAACAAGGAGTTGAATTTCAAAATTGGTCAAATCTTGTTGAAACCACACCAACATGCTCCTTTCATCACAAGGAAGCAGAAAAGTATACTTTTACAGATGTCTGATATATGCTTCTATAGTTATAGCCAAAAATGTGAAAGGTCATATCAGGGGTCATGGATTTGGCCCTATGGGAGTCCAAAATTTCAAAAACATCCAATGTTGTTACAATGGTCTCAAACTGTGCCTCTTGCAAAGCTGTCTACATACAGTTTATAATAGTTTATGTAGATTAACCAATTTTGACAAGCCTGCAGTTTCCTCAATTTTGAATATGTTGTTTAGGAGGTCATCAACAGTTAATTTCATCCAAGAAATCTTGTTCTGCTATTTTTTTCCATGTACATGTACCCCATGAATTTTCATAGATTGATTAGTCTATTATCAATCAATCAATCAACCAGTCAATGATACACTGTAATTGCATGACATGCATACCCATGAAGGAGTCTATTATGGAAATGTTTATTGGAGTGTGATGTTAAGGAGTCAAAAAACAGATGATGAAAGTCCTGGGTTTGCATCAGTTTTATATCAGGTATTTGTAATAAATATATAGTTTCACTATGTATATAATCTGCAATATCAGTAATAATAATGGCACCAACATCAAATATTACTCAAATAAATTATCACAAAATCTTAAATGGTTTGGAATTGGAATAGAAAAATGAATATTTGAATGACATAAAAAAGTTTTCAAATAAAGATCAAAATATATAATGATTGACATTTGACAAAATCCCATATATACTGTTCATAGGTAGCCTGTAAATCTAAAAGTTATTTGACGTCTCAAATTTATATCACTTTATATTTCAGTATAACATCTGGAACCTGCTTTATTGGAAAGTTCTATGAAATTGGTATTTAAAACTGCGAAAAACAGCGCTTTTGTAGAGCATCCATAATCTACATAGATTTAGCACATCTTGCATTTAAAAGCTTGATATATTACAAAATTATAGCTAAAGTAACTTAAGCTTTCTGTGGATGTTATATCATTTTCATGTGTGGGTGATGTAAATTCATAGAACACACCTACTCTCTGATTTGGAGAAAGATACCTGGGAAAGATACAAATATCTTGCTGATTTAATTTGTTTTAGCATATCTTAATCTGCTTTCAACACTACTTGCTTTTAGCAGAGGCAGGCTTGAATAAGTTACTTGTACTTCTATTGTGTAAGAAGGAATATGTGATACATTGTGTTTGACATCATGAAATATTACAAATCAGTTTGGTTTTTAAACTTTTGATTTCGTTTGTGTTTTCTTATTATGACAAACAACTTGCCCGGTATAGACTATATACATATACTGCTAGGAAAAAAAAATGAATTTCTAGTAGAATTAGCCAGAATTTATGAATTTTGGCTGAAAATGGATGATTTTTATATGATTTTGGCAAAATATATAAAAAGAATAGGGCTGTTATACTTTTCATGAGTTAAAACTGAATTATTTTATAAATGAATTGATGGAAAGAAACATAAGTGGATTATTGCTGCTCATGTTCAAACATTTGTATTATGCATGTAATAAATGCATACAAACATAATGAAGGGTCGTGCTCACATGTCATCATCTTAATTCAGTTTAGATTTTGAATAAACTTAATTCAGTTTCTTTTATGCCAAACTAATCTCTGTAACTATCATTGTGTCATTAATGATGACATTCAACAATTCATAAAGATCAGATGAGATCAAAATATTTCAAAACAAACATATACCATTTGTATGTTAATTGCCTGTTTCCAAAAGCTTCCTCCCTGCTGTAGACAGATAGTTCAACATCCTATTGTTTGCCATGATAATTATTAACAAAAGTAAGTGAATTTAATGAGATAATTTAGCGGTTTCTGTCATTATCCTTGATTGTGAAACAACTAATATTTACATCTAACTAATTACTCAACAAAGTTGTCCATTTATTCTAAATATTAACTCAACAAAGTCGTAAGTTGTAAAACAACAAGTTAACAACCTTACAACTAGCCAAATTTTGTCAGCCAACTCTCATTATGCAAACGCCAACATTTTCTGTTGTTTAGTTTGGAACATCTTTATTTGGAATGGATTTTGCTAATTGTTATCATTTGTGCAGATGAAAGGCTTAATCCACCAGGCTGCTGGATAAGCCCATGCACCATTAGGCACCTACACACTTTTTAAGTGAAAAAACAAAACAAACCACATAGGTAGCCAAACTAGCACTCAAACAACATTATCGTCTGAGCTATTAACTTGACATCATGAAGCAACATTTCATCAATTATCAAAACTTAATTCAATTTAGCTCCCACACTGAAGAGTATGTGGGGCTATCATTTATTTAAATGATGGAAGTCAAAAAGTTAATTTGTGACCGTCCAGCCCAAACCAGCAGTAAATGCCAGCTCTTGTCATTTTCACCTTTTTAATTATTTACAAAGACAATGCTTTAAGGATTAAAATGACACCTTAATGAACTTCACACGATTTTCAGAAGTCAAGTTATGGTCCATCAAAGGTTGTCAGGGAGTAAAATGTATAACTGAGATAAACGCGTTCAAAGATTAGTAAGCCCTATATTTTCTGTTGATGGTCTTAAGAATATGCCAATTTATATTACATTTCCTATCATTTTATTGAAATGAAACTCTGCTGGTATTTTGTAGTAAGCACTAGGATTGTGAATCTGTCAAAAAATCAATTTCGGCAAATT
>JXSR01S002829.1:62502-75484 GCA_000969725.1 Ophiothrix spiculata | reverse complement strand
GTAAATATATATACAAATGTAATTGTAAAACCGTAAAGGAGTCTGGAACTAGACAGGCCTTCGGCCTATTTTCCAGTCCTCCTCCACATTGTTGTTTCAGTTATATATATTCTCTTATGTAAACACTGTTATCATTGCAATTGTGGAAGAAAATAAAATGTTATGTTATGTTTGTTATGCATGTAGGTTAACTGCGCATTTTGTTATTGTGCATGGTTCGATTACATGGTTAAAGCAGTAGATATACTTCGTCATTTTTGTAGTTTGTACACATTTTCATTCAGAATTTTTCTCATGGTTATTGGTTTTTAAGAATGGTGTAAACTTAAATTCTGAATGAACATTTTCCCATGTACAATTTCACCATTTTGTAAATCATAACCATCATTGCAAGAAGAGATTAGCTTACCATGAATAGATTAGGCCGTAGAATCAATATCAAACATTATACTACCCATCAGTAAGCACTTGAAAATGTGCAATGGGGTGAAAAATAGGTCTCCATTTATTACATTCTCTATTATGTGAAAATTTAGAATAAAAAATTCTCATTCTGAATAAACGGTTTACTCCATTCTTAAAAAACAATCACCATGAGAAAAATTCTGAATGAAATTGACTGCAAAAATGACGAAGTATATCTACTGCTAACGATGATTAAATTTAACTTAAAAATGTTTCTTTTTGTTATTTTTCTTGAAAAGTTATATGAAAACCACATTATTTTTTTTGTTTATTTCAGTTTTTTAAATATGCAAAAAAAGTTTGAATATAATGTGAAAAATTTTAAGGATTTTAGAAACTCATAATCATTGACATTTTAGCCTTCTATATTACTTGTTAAAGTAAAAAAGTGTTGTAAAATGTCTAAGAAAGTCATATGAATTTTTGGGAAAACATGTAGTTTTTGAAATGACGGGTATCTCAAAAGCGACCACATTGACCTATATTTTTATCATCACAATTAAACCTACCAAACACTAATTTTTTAAGAAATTCTATGGAGATTTTATGCAAAAAAACCCACAAGCTGATTTTATTTTAATGCAAATGCACAAAGCGTGCACAAATATTACTGAGTACAAGTGTATAAATTCAGATTCAGAATTATTTCTTTCTTTGTAAATAATGAGATCTAAATTATGTCTTTTTCATTCTTTTCAGTTTTGAAATTACAACATGTCTGTCATACACAGGGGAAGATGTACCTGACAATATTGGTAAGTGAGATTTTAGGTGTTATACAAGAAAAAGCAGTTGAAATGAGATGGGTTTGTTATGAAGCCTTATTAGTATCATTTCGTCTTTTTTTTTTAAATCAAGCGTGTGTTGTATTTTGTAAACTCAAATTTCGAGTTTAAAAACTCGAAATTCTACTTCTTAACCTTGAAATTCGACTTTAAAAAACTTGAAACGCGAATTTTGACTTGTCAGAACTCGAAATTCGACTTGAAAATTTGAGATTCGACTTCTAAAACTCGAATCTCGCCTTTTAAAAACCCGAATCTTTTAAGAACACGAAATTTGACTTTTGAAACTTGAAAAAACTCGAAATTTGTTTTTTTTTTAAACCAGAGTTTCGTGAAACTCGAAATTTGACTTTTCAAACGCGAGACTCGGGTTTTTAAAAGACGAGATTTGAGTTTTAAAAAGTTGAGATTCGGGTTTTTAAAAGGCGAGATTCGAGTTTTAGAAGTTGAATCTCGAATTTTTAAGTCGAATTTCGAGTTCTGACAAGTCAAAATTCGCGTTTCAAGTTTTTAAAAGTCAAATTTCGAGTTCAAGAAGTAGAATTTCGAGTTTTTAAACTCGAAATTCGAGTTTACAAAATACAACACACGCTTGATTTAAAAAAAAGACGAAATGATACTAACAAGGCTTCATAGTTTGTTAAGTTTTTATGTCATGTGTATGAATCCCCTAGTAAAAATCGAGTACAAAAATAGTACAACATTCCTAAGGTGCACATTTGGAACATCATTTAAGTAGTACATTTATAGTACACAAATTTGTACTATATTTGTACTAAAACTGTACTATAATTGTGTTCCGAATGTGCAGCTCAGGAATGTCGTACTAGAATTGTACTCGATTTTTTATCAGGATCAGTATCAGACATCATACTATCATATGAGTACAAGAAAGTTGTATGCTTCATATCTGCAAAAGCTGCCATTTGTCACAAATGGCAGCTTATGCTTCATATCTGCAAAAGCTACCATTTGTCACAAATTTGAATCACACATTTCAGATTTTCCAGTCTAGGCTCAGTGGCTCTTAAAATGATATTTTTGTTGACGTTGTCACCTGAAGAATCATTTCAAGAGCCACTGGCATACAGGAGAGAAAATTTAGGAGAATTTTGGCATCCTATTGACGAAGCATTAAATAAATATGACATATGGCAGCCATTGCAGATGTGACTCTCTTGCATTCACATAACCATGCTAGATTTGAACATAGTCAGGTTTGCAGACATGTGAAATGTTTGGGTTTCACTTGGATATAAAACATGATTTTCTGTGGAACTAACTATAAGTCAGGCATGTGTCCTAAATTTTCTCAAATCTGGCATGACATGCTGGTTTGGGGGCATATCTGACATGTTTTTTGTTCAGTTTTTGCAAAAATGTCATTTTGAATTTTGGAAACTCAACCTTATCAAGATAATTTTGCAAAAAGTATAATAAGCCAATAGATTGATTCAATACTGTAAAGCGATTTAATTATGTGAGGAAAACTTTAGCGAATTTCAATTTATCAGCAATTTTGCAGGGATTTAATTTCTCTGATTTATATTAGTTTCAATGGTAAATACATTTAAGCGAGGGATTTATTTTAGCGAACTTGCAGTCTAGAGAAATTTGCAAAATTAAGTCCCTAGCAAAAATGTCTCACTTAACAGTACCTCATTGTTTGGATTAGGATGTAGCACATTGCAAGCAGTAGAAATAAATGTAAATATGTGACCATTCACCGCAAACCTCAAGTAAAGTTCAAATTCAAAAAGAACATTTTTGCAGGTTTAAAATGATATTTACTTTTAGGTTAATTCAACACTCAAAAGTGAAGTTAAAAGTCTTTGAAGCATGGCAGAATACATAAAACCAAGAATGTGTATACTCTCTTTCATCTATACAAATATACATATGAGTATAGATTAAATCTAGACAACCAGAATAATTGCTCAGTGAGTATATTATTCTGGTTATATAGATTTGATTTATGCTTATTAATAAAACAAAGAAATCTTGCTTTTAAGTTGTCATTTTATGCACATTTCCATTTCAATAAACATCTAAAAAAATGCCGAAATGAAAGTTGATACTTTGTAAGGTGGTTTAAAGGCACAAACATATACAATAAAATCTCAATTTTTCAAGATCATAACTTTTCATATCTTTTGCACCGTATCTCAAAACCAAAAATGCAGACTTTACTGGAGGTTAGTGGTGACTGGTCACATATTTAAAATGCCATATGTAATGACTCACCCCGAAAAGGGTGACTTTGCGATTAAACACTTTTCAAGAAACAGGTGAAAATAGGCAGAAAAAAGTAAAGAAAATGATAAGAATTTCCAGCAGATTTTCTGTTGTAAAATTTGATCGCCTTGATCAATTTCAACAAATAAGGTGTCATTTTAAAGCTTAGAAAATGCTGCAACAGATGAAATGATAAAATCAAAATCAATATCATCTGCAAAATCCCCCCTTTCGGGGTGAGCCATCACATATATAAATAGTTCTAAATAATAAAGATATGGTGCCATATATGGAGTACAATCCAAGGACAAAATATATATAGGACGAAATAACTTGGAAAAATGTACTTGAACAAAATATTATAAGGATAAATTATGTGTAGGCTGAAATAACTTTGAACAAAAATATGATTGGATGAAATAAGGCAAGGATGAAATATATAATTGGACCAAATAATTTTGGACAAATTATATTTGGACAAAATGTATTTGGTCAAAATTAAATTGGACAAAATGTATTTGGACAAATCGTTTTTGGATGTAACGTACTACACTCATCCAAAGTGACTGTGCAATCACCGTGTGACTTATACCTGGTGAATCAAAAAAAATTGTGCACGGATTAAAACTAATCTTGACCTTGATAAAAGCAACAAATCATAAATCAATTGTTATTGTAGTAAAGCAAATTTAATAAGCTTTCAAATGCAGAAAAAATGATAGAAATCTGATCAAAAACAAAAAAGATATGACCAATTTTGTAAGTACATCTCTTTTTCTTCCATTCCAATGGGATTTACACAGTTAAGCAAGATATTACATATCACAATTACGGGTTATGGCATTATGATAAAAGCTAAGAAGTGAGAACTTTGTCGCCATTATCTATGTAACTGTAATTAATTGTGGAACTTTCACTGTAAATAAAACAATTATGTACATAACATGAATAGAACACTTCAAGTGGTCCAGTTAATTGCATGATTAAATATTCCACAAATTTGATTAAAATGTTAAAAGACATAATTTTTAGTCAACATGGTCAAATGAACTAAAATCAGGATTTGTAAAGAAATTAGCCAGGTTAACAGAAGGACTGAATCATAGTTTTTCTTCTTTTTTTTTTTTCCTTCAGGTAATGTAAAAAAATGGCTTGCTATGACATTTATAAAGTCTTGAAAACATGACATGTAGTTAAAATAATCAGGAACATCAAACATTGAGTTGACAAACACATGAAATTGTACATTTTCATAGGCATTGATAAGCGCAGTTTAATGTGTTTAAATTCCATAGGAATGAAGGAAAAAGAGATATTCTTACAAAATTGTTCATATCTGGCTCATTTTCAGCCGATTTCTATTATTTTTTCTGCATTTGAAAGTATGTTAAATCTGCTTTACTACAATAATAATTAATTACAGTTACATCTGATAAGATAATGTCGACAAAGCTCTCACTTCTTCGCTTTTATCATAATGCTATAACCCGTACTTGTGATAAATGTAATATCTTGTTTAACTGTGTAAATCCCATTGGAATGGAAGAAAAAGAGACGTACTTACAAAATTGGTCATATCTTTTATATTTTTCAACCGATTTCTATAATTTTTTCTGCATTTGAAAGCTTATATTAAATTTGCTTTACTACAATAACAAGGAAGTTATGATTTGGTGATTTTATCAAGGTCAAGATCAGTTTTAATCTGTGCACAATTTTTATTGATTCACGTGGTAGTGGACTGCATAATTTGTTTTTATGCCTCTTTTTTAGTTAGAACTTGTTGCATAAAGTAATATCTGTCTATTTTGATTTTTCTGCAGATCTTTCATTTACCATGGTAGTGGATTCTGAGCAACCTGTTAGATCCAGAGTGACATTACTCGCCACTGGGAATAATGTACTAAGCACCAAAGTTATCTTGGACAAGGCATTTCCACTTTGCTTTAATAATAAAGCATATGTCAATGTGAGTAAAATTGTGAACTGTCTCTATAAAAAAAAGGACATTGTACACCAAGGATGACAGTTTGTTATCATTATGTTATTGATATAGTGTGACCAGCAAGTTGAACATAAAAACACCCTTTATGGTATTAAAAACCCTAGTTGACAGTCAGGTTTTGGTTCTTGTGCACAAGGTCCTGAATTCAAACCCTAGTGGCACTTAAGTTGTTATGCTTAAAATTCCCTTGGACAATGAACTAACTGCTGTCTCACAGAAACCCATATACAAACTTGGGCAGCTGATTCTGGCTTCTTGGGCCACAGTGGTCTGCAAAAACCTGTAAAGTGTGCAGTGGCCACATGGAATTGCAAATCTGGGAGGCAAAGCGCACTAATCCCCAGTATTCATTTTATTTATTCATTTTCTTGAGAGCTGATCAAATTTCAGCACTCCTTGACGTTATGGTAGAACCTGAAATGATGCTTAGACTGGGGATAAAGCTTACTTGGGGCACAGTGGTCAGGCCACAAGGAATTTCAAAGTAGTGGCATTGTGCACTGTAACTCAGCTTTATTTTATTTCAGTTTCCCTCCGTCTGGTCTGGTTTAAGCATGATATGAGTTTAATGATATGCTATTGACTTGATGAATATGCCCAAAATAATCTATGTTTGTCTGAAAATGACAAACAATTACTTTAAATGTTTAGAACATGTCATGTTTGTGTTCAAAACACACAAAACATTTGGATGCTTAGATTAGTCATTTTGGTCCAGTTTTTGTCAAATTTTGTATAAATATGACACTTTTGTTTGTCTGAAAATGACAAACAATTACTTTAAATGTTTTAGAACATGTCATATTTGTGTTCCAAACACACAAAACATTTGGATGCTTAATTAGTCATTTTGGTCCAGTTTTTGTGACAAATTTTGTATAAATGTGACACTTTAGGGCAATTTTTGTTTCAGATTATTTTACAGACATAAATTGTAAATGTAACCAATGAATGTAAAGTACTTGTAGGAAATCCTAGATTTGAAAAATATCATCCAGGTTAAAAGATTATCTTCAAATTTAGAATTTTAAATTTAGAATTTTCTTCCCATTTATAGGACAATATCCGTGAGAAACGTCAGCCAATAGGGGTCTACCTTAATTACACACTACCAATAAATGAAACCAGTCTGGCACCAGGAGAGATATCACCCATTCTTGATCAGTCTATGGATTTGTTTGCATCTACTGTAGTAAGTATGCATGGACTTGTTTGTATCTACTGAAGTGGGTATGAATCTTTTGTGATAAAAGAGCATTTCTTGAAAGAGGTCAGAAATCATGACACTGCAAATACATTGAGCATTTTTTGTGTATTGAGAATTTGAAATTCAACCAAGATTTTAGGCTTATAGGCCTACTATTATGAATGATTTGGTATAGACCGACCTACGCTGGTGTCACTTGATTCAGAAAATGGCGGATTGGCAGGCTTCCCTCTTTCAATAGTTTCAGTTAATAATCTTGAAAAAATGATCATCTTGTCACATCATGTAAGCCTTGCCAGTAAAACAATGCATTCCATATATACCTTTCTGATATACTGGTTTCAAAATATAACAAGTGTTTGCTCTAGAAAATCATAATTTACCTGATCATCTAACGCAAGACATGGAAAGGGGAAAGACTGTAGTACAATACTGCGATTATTACCTCTCCGAACAGTGACCGCTACTGATGTATGCTACATCCAGGAAGTTGAGTCTGAGTTAGAGATAAATCACCCGGATGCGTAGATGGCTCTATTAGTTTGTGCACTTTCAGTGTAATTTTGAAAAATCTAATGGAACAATTTTTCCAGAAAATTCAACTAAATATAAAGAATTCCACTATTAAGAGACTTTTTTAAACATCTTTGTGTATACACTTTGTACAATTTTTAAAAATCTATGTTTTCCTTTAGGTACCCTTGGTAATGCATTGCAAAAATATACACTGCCTGCCTGATCTCCAACTGGGAGCAAAATCAAGGTAAGAATTATATATATATATGCCATACTGTAGTTTCTAGGCTTTGGAATGATCTGCCTATACCACAGATATAGAATTAGCATCCTAGACTTGCCCAGTATAATGATGTAATAGACCATTAGACTCCAAAACTCAAAGTATTTGGGTCAGTGCTGAGTGGACACAGAGATATTTTGCATCTTTCTCTAAAGAGATTTGATCGTGTGCCTCTCCCAACTACCAACAAATACGTGTTGAGATGAACTTTTTGGCAATATTTGGAATTATAAGTCATGAATCGAAAATTTTAGAAAACTGATTGTAGACATTGGTTTCCAGATTCTAAAAAGTTATCTTGTTCCAATTTTTACCAAGGCAGATTTAAGTTAGGCTTTCCATAATTTTTTTGCAACAAAACTACATAAGTTTTTGTCAAAAATCAATATCACCATTGTGTTCAGCTTATAAATCTGCTTCGACAAATGTATGCTTTCATGTGGATTTAATATTTCTTTGCAGAGCTTAAATGTTACAGAGCAAAATTGTTCCCAAAAATGATGGGTTGACACCAACCTTTAAAGGGGGTAACTCATGATCTACAGCCTCATCCCTAGGGTCACTGCTATCAAAATTTAGACTTATAGCTAATAAGAATCCCTGACTGATATTTGTTACAAATTTGAAGTCATTCTTGCAAATTTGTTTGCCTTCTTGAGAAAAATGAGAAAGTGTCTCGCTTCTAATTACTGTCAGAGTCCTGACAGTTATTTCAATACAGTAGCCTATGGAGATTTTAAAATGTTGAAAGCTCCTAACTTGAAATAGAATAATATGAATAAAGTCAAATTTCCAACATTCATTTATTGTATTCATCTTTTTTTTTGATAGAAAAGAGGTAAGGTTTTAATAAAATCAAAATTATTCAATAAATTTCTGTGATTATTTCTGCTTCAGGGATCCCACAGAAGTAGTAATCGGTGCAGGAGACACTATAGCCGTTGATGTTACCATACTGAATGATGGCGAAGAAGCTTTTGACGGACAGCTTGTGGCACATTATGTAGAAGGATTGCAGTTTCAAAAGGTGGAAAATGCATTTTCGGTAAGTAGACAAAGACATTTTATTCTGTAGTCAACTTAGCCAAAATATTGACCTCAGCCTCATGTTGTGATATAGCACCCAACCATATATTCCTTTTTTGCGTAAGAACATCCATGTCTATACTAATAAATAATGAGATCTGTATGTCTGTCCAGCCATTTATATCATGCATTATGCATTAACGTCTACCGTCTTATACAGCGGATGGGGACATGGATTTTATTATATATTGGCATTAAAATAGCAAAAATATTTTTTTTACTTCCATAAATATGGTAAAAAATCTGGTCGTTGCTATAAGTAATTTTGATGCGCTATTTTGATCCAAGCCTAATTTGTTTTGTATTCTTTGGTTTCAGGATGCGACAGTTACTTGCTCAGAAGATGCAGAGGGTAACAAACTGACCTGTGACCTGCCGAACCCATTCCCTGAAAACTATTCGGTGAGTGAATGTGGGATTAACAGAATTGGCTATTCTGACTCTATATGGCTGGGATTTTATCTATAAGCTTGGCAGAATTAGGAAATACCTCAACAATACTACCACTGAGCGTCTAGTACACACTTTCATAATCTCACGCCTCGACTGCTGTAATTTTCTCCTTGCTGGCCTTCCTGTCAATGATCTACAAAAACTCCAAAGACTACAGAACACTTCAGCCCGTCTTGTCACACTGACTAAACGCAGAGATCACATCACCAGTGTTACATAATCTCCATTGGCTGCCTATATCTAAGCGCATTGAATATAAAATTCTCCTTCTGGTGTTTAAGATTTAAGACTTTTCACGATCACTCTCCTGCATACCTTGCTAATTTGCTCAGCCGCTATACACCAGATCCTCATCTCAAGTCTCTTTCGGATTTCCTTCGCAGCGTCCAAGAACAAATGTCTATGGACAAAGATCATTCTCCGTTTCTGGACCCAAACTCTGGAACAATTTACCTTCAATGATCAGGAACGCTGCTCTAATAATGACTACTAGCGTACTCTCAAGACTCTACTTTTTGACAACTATTTTGAGTGACTGCATGTGAAATTACCTATAACTTTTCCATATTTTTTCTCCTATTGTACATGATTCTGTTTGTAAGAATTTGTGTTTGTTAAAATTGTATATTTTTAAGGTTTTGTTACAAGTATGTACAGTGTCCAGCGGCTTCTTTGTTATGAGCGCTCAAAAATCTCTCAATATTATTATTATATTCAGATTCAACTTTACCTTACTTATTGATTAGAATATCAATTTTAAAAATAATGCTTTGGTCGCATAACAACCGGCCGCCGGCAGTTGTCTGGTAATCGGAAGGAAACCACAAGGTCGAAACATTGGCATGACATTGGTGATTGCTTGTATTGTCTAGTTGATGATCGATCGGTTACCAGTTGTAATATGTGACCATACCATATACATCATTAACAAGTCGCAAGGTATTAACTCCCAAGTTGAATTCTTGCGGCATGCGGTAAACTCACCAGCAACAAGGTTTTCTAGTTACATATCTTATAAGTCATTTGTATTTAACCAAAGCTGGTCAAATCATTTGTCTTTTTTCTTTACCAGATGGAATTTGGTATCATATTTGACACAGCAGGTTTGTCAGGGGATAGTAGTCAAGTGTCCATAAGAATGGAGGTCAGTGGGTAAGTTACAATGAGTTTGGTGTCATATTTGACATGTGTAAGAGACTGTCATTGAACAGGGTTCCCAGCCCATCAGGGAAATCATGAGAAAATTATTTTACTTTTTTTCTAGTCAGGGAAAATTCAGGGAATTTGATAAAAATGCCTCAAAATCAGGGAAAAGTCAGGAAATTTTGAATGCTCTTTCTTTGATATTTTGCTAAACTGTTTATGTGGGATACAGGGAGGGTTATTTTAAAGCAAGAATTCATAAAAACAAGCAATGCTTATACCATTTGGCACAGTTGCTTAGCCAGAGGAGCCCGGGGAAGGTCATAGCCCAAATTTTGAGGTGTGTCGGTTAAAAATTGGTACATTTTGATATTTTTAGCCTATATTGGGAACTTATTTTAACAAGCCTTATGTCGGTTTTCATTGACTTTTATCGGTCCCTGCCTTCTTAATTTCAGAATCCTGGCTATGCCGCTGATATGGTATATAAATATACAAATTTTACGATAGTTTCCATTCGAGAAGTTCTTATTCTTTTCAATTTTCTTTTTAGTGCAAGTCAGGAGTTGCAGAATACAACAGCTGACAACTTTGCCAATGTTACTATTGGGGTGAGAGTAGAAGGACAGATTACATTGAATGGGTAAGTTACCTCACAATACTTCAATAAAGAGGAGGGATGATATTATCTTTACATATGTTTAAGTTAGGTCACAGAAAAACTTCCAACATAGCAAAATCTGTTGATTTGATAACAAAATTTAAAAGTTTGTTAATGAAAAATGAAAACAGAACTTTGTCAAAATATGTTTCAGTAGAAGTAAAAATGTTTTCACAAGCAACCATACATATGTTATTTTTTCATGAATCACTTACTTGTAAAATATTTCTTGTTTCTTTTCTGTAGTCAAACAAGTCCGATCATAAGTTTGATTTCTGCAGCTGATCAAAAAACAACAAGCAACATCCAAACTGAGGAAGAAGCTGGTCCATTGGTGACTCATTTCTATACGGTATGTAGGTAAAGTTATACATCTGGGATGAACTGAATGCACTCTGGGGAATGCACACAACAGATTTATTAAATTGTGGTTGACACACATCTTTCACACCAAGTCCATCATTTTCTTAAGCAAGCTTTCTTTTTAAGAAGGAATAAGCTAGGGATAGATTTATCCTCAACCCTCCAACAATTGCCTCTGGCTTAGGTCAAATCCCATGATGATTATTATTATTATTTATTTTTTTTTTTTGGGGGGGGGGGCATTTTTTACAAATTTTCCCCAGTTCCTGTGTCAGTAAAAATTTTACCAGTAGGGCTTCTTGTTATTATGTTTTCCTGATTTTTGACAAAAATACCATGGTCCTCCAACAACTTCACCGGATTCAGGTTTGAACCAGGGGCAATTTCTTTAAGAAAGTTGAATCCAAATCTCATATCCTTAAAGGGGTAAGCACATTTATTTTACGCAAAGGAATTCTTTAAACTTCAACATAAAAACTGTTTTCTTCTAATTTCAGCTTCGTAATCTGGGACCTAGCACAATTGGCCCAACATCCATTGAAATCAAGTGGCCAATATGGTATTCCAAAAACCAATATTTGTTGTACTTAACAAGTGCCACTATGACAGAAGCTGGTATAGACACACAATGTGAGATCGTTGATGGCCAGCTGAACCCTGAAGGACTAACGGTATGTACCATCTTGCTATTAAAGAAATGCTTATATGCTAGTCTTTTATTGTGTAATGATAGATGGGTAATAAGACTTTTGAGTAGTGGATTCCAAGGGTCAACTACATAGCAAAGTATACAAAATACAACATAAACATAAGGTATACATGAACATGAAAATTTTATGAAAAGTTGGATTTTTAGGTCAAAATTATTCTTTTTTAAGTTCAAGAAAATCCTGACCATTAACCTGATCATTATCACTCTTGGATGGTACTGTAAACATTGATCTGCTACAATTAACAAGGTAATTTAAAAAAAATGCTCATTTGAAAAAATTTGTATAGGATGCATATTAAGGCATTAGCAGCAGAACATAAACGAGCGTAGTGCTGGCTACTTGTTGCCAAGATAGCGTTCACCTCCTATTTTGATGCAGTAAGCAAGGAGGTAAAGAAGCAACCTATGGGAAATCCATGCAACCATGACACAAAAGGAGAAAGGTATCACTCACTAATGTGGAATGCTTAACAAAGGTGTATTGAGATTAACGTTGGGACCATGTACACATGTAAACGTGTACACGAACGGAACTGCCGTAAACGTTTACAAACTGTTTTAAATGGTTAACCATGACATGTGTTCAATCAACCTTTCTCTTGGATTTTGTATGAATTTTCACCAAATATTATCTATTATTAACATTTTCATGTGCATCACCTTTAATTGAAACGATCCATGGGCAGCAAGATTACGATTTTTAAGAAAGTAATTAGTATTTTTTTAAATTAATCGGTGGTTAACTTCCATTTTTATCAGGCTCAAATCACGATCACCGTGTCAAACTGAGTATTGCTTGCCATTTTGTCTAACCAGGTTGTAACTAATAAGCTGTAAGAACCCCCTCTATTATTCACAGATGGCCAATGTAAACAATAGCCACTCGAAATGTCACAGAAAAAAAATCATAAAATTCTCGGATTCTGAGCAATTGAGGTAAAAATCAGTTACAGACGAATGATAAATCGACTTATGTGAACACTAAAATATATTATTTTTATCATAAAATGAAACCAAAAGTTTGAAATTGGCCGTGAAAATAGCCATGTTTTAAGCTTATCCATCACA
>JXSR01S002827.1:59633-71675 GCA_000969725.1 Ophiothrix spiculata | reverse complement strand
TTCAGGGCTTGGCTCTTAACACTTTGTAGAATACTTTTTTATGCTTTTTACAACATTTTAATTTCACAACTTGTTTCATTATGTAAAACAGCCCATGAGGTCTTTTCACATTGAAGACTAGAAAATGTAATCTTACTAAAATCTCAACACTTTGTCAAAACATTCCTCATCTCATGAATTTTAATATACTGACATTCTTTTATTAGATACTCACTGAATTAATGATAAAAGAACCTTACAAAGTCATTTCTTTTGTTTTGACAGCAATGGATTGTTGAAAAGAATAACATCTCAAATGCAAAGTATTAAAAGCATTTTATGTGAATACCATTGATTTTATGTCTTTGCATCACTGATGAATCTCACAGGTATTAGCAATGAACAACTATATTTTAGTATTACTCATTTTAGTATAACTACATCAAAAGTACATATAGAATAGAATATCAGTGTTGTAATTTGTCAGAAAAATTATTTGAAAAAGTTATCAAGATGTCAAATCTTTTAACAATGACAACTGTTATATTGTATTTAAATAGATTAAATTCAGTCCATAAGTTAAATATTTTGCAAATGTTGACCCTGTTAAACAAATAACTAGTGAAAATTTAAATCATTGTGCAACAGTATTTGAGAGTGCATGCCCATCTAAAAATGGAATCTACTAGGTCACTAACCAGAAGGTTGCCATTTGTTGACAAAATGTTTTAACAGTGTATATAAAGCTGATTTTATTACAGGATGAAAACATAAGCAAAATTAAATAGAGCATGAAATGATATAGCATGTTTTGTAAAGAAACATCTAAAATGTAAAGCTCATTATGACGTTTTTCATACTGAAATATACAACATATTGGCATACATGATCTTAATGTCTTGAATTGTATCCATTTATACACTAAACCTAATGGTCTGTATCTTAAAGCATCATCAGAAACTTTACTGGAAGTATCTAGGTCTCTCTCTTAGCCTCTCTAGCATAGTTGAGCTGCAGTTTAATGTACTTAACAAGGAAATTTATATCCATTCTGATTTTTCAGACGAATGATAAAGTACAGTCGAATAAAATTTAATAACATTTGCAATCGTACTTGTAATATCTATAAGGGACTTTTTTACAGAAATAAATGAAGTGAATAAATATGCCATTGTTTGGAGTAAAATAGGAATACTCAGGCCAGCATTATTCTTTGCTCAATCAAAAAATCTTAAATTTCCTTAAATCTTTTATCTTTTTTGTTTTAAAGATTGATTCATCTTTGGATTTCTCATTTAAAAATATGAATAAACCATTTGAAAAATTCTACAATTTGTTTTTAGGATGTACCATTGTTTTCTTTAATAAAGAATCCCAAAAAAGTATAGCCTCATATTGAACAAATGGCTTCTGCTCGAATATTGAATAAGCAAACGTAATTTAAAGATTATGTGCACAAAGGCTAGAGTTTTAGCTTTCATTTAACACCCTATGTTTGATAATTGACTTAGAAACACTAAAGTTATAATTCTTTAAAACTTTCAAGGTCGTTTTGAAAAAGTTGCTAATTTCATTTGTTGCATCGTACTAACCAGTAACGCAAAAATAAGGATCAACATGAGGGGTAAGTGAGTTAAGTCAATGAAGCATGCAGTCTTTCAAAAGCATGTGTTATTGGTGTCAAAGCATCATCCATCCCGATATTAATTTTTTTCTATAATTTTTCATTAATAACAAGAACCAAAGAAACCTCATTCAATCGGTAGCCATTGCTAGCATTAAAATTAAAGACATGGCGCAAATACCAGACCACATTAGAGGATGATTAACGGTGCACCATTTGTTTTTAAGACTAGTAATGCCTCCCAATTGATTCTGAAGTTTAGATTGTTTCTCATCATTAATCAGATGAAAAAATTAATATCTTGATGGATGATCCATTGCTTGGAACCCCATGATGCATGCTTTCGAAAAATTGTGCACTTCTGTAACCAAACTAGCTCACCTCATAATATTGATCCTTAGTCTTGTGTTACTGGTTTGTACGGTGCAAAAAATGAAATTAGCAACTTTTACAAAACGACCTTGAGGGTTTTAAATTTTCATAACTTCAGTCAGTCAAAGAAAGCTGAAACTCCAGCGCTTGTGCACACAATCTTCAAATGACGTTTTTGTATTCTGTATTGTTGCAAAAGCCATTCGTTCGAGGTGAGTCGATACTTTTTTGGGAGTCTTATATATATATATAAGTGTAATAAAACTTGTATAAAAATTGAAATAAGTATAAGCTCTTATTCATTGTCCAGCATCTACTGATAGAAGCTTTTTGTATGCATATGCTGGCTCTACTTTGTTGCTTGACAGATTCTACAAGCATTGTGAAAGATCTCAGATTTCAGTTGGTGAATATCATTTAAGTTGGTGAATAATTAAATTATGTTATTATTAGATTGATGTGGCCGTATTGCAAATAAAATGTACTTGTGTACTTTATGGCTAGGTCACTATGGCCATTATAAAGGCATTACCACCTTCTATGAATATCTTGAATAGCATACATATGATTTGGTAACCAATTTGTATCAACATTTAACAGTATATGAATTCAGTTTTACTGTTGAAGGCATTAACAAAAGGGCCAAATAATTATCAGTATGCTTTTCCTAATCAGTCGTAAGGGTAAGTGCGACCAGGCAATTGTGCTACTTTAAAAAGCAAAACAATGCAAACTATTATCAAGAGCAAAAAACAAATCAGACTAAACACATACCATAAGTTACATGTGCAGTGTCTGATGGATGCAGTGGCGATGTTCTACTGCACTCAACATGGATGATGCTACCATTCTCTTTTTGATTATTTTTGTAAGAGAGCTCAGATGAGGGCAGCATTGCAGACATATAATCATAAATCAAACAAGGTGACTGGGTGGACGACAGGATAAAACACTTTTACATACGGAAGATTTAATTAACTGATAAATTAGTATTCTTGTTTAGTGAGACCATATTGCAGTTATCGTCCACTGCACGCTACACCACAGAGTAACATAGATGACACTAAGCTCAAAACACGGCCCCATTCATAGCGTAGTATGTAGACAAAAACTAATATTCATGAGTTAGACTGCTCAAAAGACTCATCAGTAAATAATCAATACATGTGTTAATAACAGTTTTCACGCTAGACTAATTCTATGATGTCTTACATAAAGGATGAACAAAACGAGGACGCATTTTGAAGAATGCTGCACAGCTTGCATTCAATTAAACGTAATACACATCAAGGGCAATGTCAGGATTTATTTGAGTAGGATTATTCATAATGCGTCCTTGTTTTTGTAATGGGAGCCTTAGCAAATGTTCTTTCACCAATCTGTTCTTTAAACTAACCAACTAGTAAGTTTCAGCAGAATTTAGTCTTACAGAGTTTACTTAAAATTCTGCAAAGCACCTCTGCCGAAACATGTAAGAATCAGATTATTGAGAAACTGATTATCAGCAAAAATTGGTTATCATAATCATCTCTGTAGATGGTTTTTACCATTTCAATTCCATGTCACAAAATGATTAACAGGCCACCGTAGTGTAGCGGTTAGCAATGTTGCCTTGCATGCAATGGGACTGGGTTCTATACCCGGGAAGGGCTGCCTTGTCAGAATGGAATCTTTTATAAAATGTTTGTCTGCATTGGGTCAGATATTCAATCTTCTCTGTTCCTTACATGGAGTATTTAGAGTCAGGTAAATATTTTTATGACAGATTGTCGTCCTTCAGAAGGCATGTAAAGCCATCGATCCCATGTAGACGTAATTGCTATCAGTATCTCTGATTGCTACTAATTCAGTTTTGGTCAAAAATTCATTTTGTTTGGGACTTACAGCTCTAGTTATACTTCCTAATTGGATGGTCTTAAAATGAAGAAATGATTGCAATTACATAAATCAATTATGCTGAAGGATGGAACAGAAGACCAAGTCTGATTTATGTGTGTGAGTGCATCCACCTTGATTCATGATCCCAACATGTTGCATGCCAAGGTTGTATACACATAATTCAACTGCACCATGTGCATCTTGTTCATAAACAGTTTATGTCAGATTATTTGCACTGATATTATGACATTACTGTGACGGCATTCAATGGTAAATGGTACTATTTTGGTATCAATGGATAGAGGAGGTCCTTACCTACATAATGGTAACAAATGCATAAGGAGTTCTAGATAGGAAGTATTAAGAGTATTAATGACCTACGCAAATTGAATCAAAACACTTGCCTATTATCAAATTGCAAATTATAACATAATAAATAAAACCAGTTTGGCACAATTGCTATAACTTTCACAGGGATATTGGGAATATATGTAGTGAGTTGATTTTTAGATTGTCCTTCCAAACATATATATCAAAATCATTTAAATCAAAATGATTAAAATATTGTATCAAGAACAATAAGCCTAATGAACAAAAATCCACAATATTCCCTGTAAATAAAAAGTTCCTGTTTTTGAGGAAGAATGATTTGACCTTCATCTATTAGTTAGAAAGATATGAATGGCATAGTGTTAATCATCGGGCATTGGGAACTGATAAGGTAATATGCAATGTTCTTGAGACATTTACTTTCATGTACTCTATAGGATACTTCATTCTTTGAAGCCGGGAAGGTAACAGACTCACTACAAAGGAGGTGTGGTGGTTCTCTTCACATTACCCATTATTTTTATCGGAAGTAGGCATGCTACAATGATCTGCAAAACATGTTGGGACACCTAACTATAGATGAAACTGAATAACAATGTTGCACATGAAAAACGTGGGCAACATCTGTGGTGCTTCTACTTCTAATGGGTATTTTAAACACCAAATCGGGCATTTAATGTGTGCTTTATTAATCAATATTGTACTGTGTTATTGTTGAAGCTGGTTATTGCATGCATGAAAACAAAACTTTTTCTAATACCCTTCTCTTATCCATCGTAAATGCTGAAATAAGCTTTTAATTGTTGAAGGAGCATGGTCCGATTGCTTCAATTTTTTTTTCACAATTTCATGGCAACATTCAGTTTTGGAGATAATAATAAATAATAATAAACAGTGCTTATATAGCGCAATATCCATAAATGATCAAATCGCTTTAAAAAAACGCATGAGAATAGAACAGCAACAAGATAACAAAAACAAACAAGTTAAAATAAATATGTTTTGAGAGATTTCTTACTACTACTACCACTACTGACAGTGGTAGATACCCTGATGTTAGATGATATGTTATTCCAGAGAGTTGATCCCCGAGCACTGAAAGAACTATCACCAATGAATTTGTTGGTCCTAGGGACGACGAGATGAGTTATATCTGCTGAAGAACAAAGGCCTTTTCTAGGAGGATTGTAGATCTTAAAAGAGTCAACTAAATATTTTGGTAATAGATCATTCAGGGACTTACAGATATTCAACAGAATTTTGAAACTGATTCAGTTTTGCATGGGCAACCAGTGAAGAGAGTCAAGAAGCTCAGAGGATGGGCAGCTCTGAAATACAAATTTGCCAATAAAATCAAAATGGTTTGACCGATTCAGAGGGAATTTGAAACTCCTTAGTAGTCATCTTTCATATGTTATTGAAAACTAAATTTTGAAAAATCAGACCAAGCTTTTACATAAATAAATAAAAATAACACAAGTAATGCTTACATATGCTTCAAAAAGTGATAAAAATATATTTAACAAGAAGTAAAACAAAAGCAATGAAAATGTCAAATATGAATAACAATGCAATAAAATCTCATATATACGGAGAGAAAAGATCTTAATTATTCATAGCGACAATAATCATTAAAAGCGCGACTCTAAGAAAGATCTGGGTAATTTGAGTTGAAATTCAATAATCCTTGAGAAAGTCATAATTGAAAAGAAGCATTTTATGACTCTAGTATAATCATCAAGAATCAGAAATATAAAATGCAAAAAGCTGTAAAATTGATGCTACATGATTAATTGCACTTTTAAAAACCTTTATAAATCTTTGGTTTTATACGTTTTTTATGTCTTTTATTTGTGCACATAATTTTTGTATTTGACTCTCTGCAAGTTTCTGCATGTTTTATGCCATATTAAACTCATAAAAACCTCATAGAAATGAGTCTTGCTTATCACGCTATAAATTTGAGATTAGTTTTCCGCATAATACAACAATGAAAACTTAATTAAAGGGTAATATAGCTTTTAAGGAAGTACCTGTGTTGAATATCAAGCATCTAGTCCTATTGATTTCACATGTCTTAATGTATTATAATGCTTTCATTGAAACATAAAATATAAATAGTATCTGGTATATTACTTTCATTTCATTTCCTTACGGCACATTTTTTAAACATGCAACAAGTGAAATTTTATCCATTAATTGGAAGTGCTCATGATGCATACATATAGCAGATATCACATTTGGTCCCAAATGACAAGACTACACAGTGCAACAATAAACATTTTAATATATTTGATATGCAGCGTACATCTCTTATTATATTCTATAACATATGTTCAACTCAGAATGTGTTACCATTTGTCTCATCATACTTATTCTTGTGTGGCGGATTGGAAGGGTGGATGTCTCTTTTTATGTTCCAAAATGTGCATATTGGAATGAAAGTAGTTTTACCAAAATTTAACTTTGCTTCTTGAAACGAGATTGACTTGTTGGTAAATTTGTATCAATTCATTATTTTTAGGGATCACTTTTATTTTACTAGGATTAAACAAAAACAATAATTGTTTGAAATGTCTGAGTCCTTCAACAAAGTTACAATGCTAAGTTCAAGTCAATTGTAATTGACAAATTGACAAAGTATCAATGTAGCCCTTCATTACAAACGTGATCTATCAGTCAAAGTCGGCAATAAGTTATTATGTTTTATGAAAGCATTAACCCCTGGGTTAATTATTACTTTTGCAGAACACAATAGACTATTTTCTGAATTGCAGACTCTTAAGTAACAATTAGACAATTTGGGGCTGTTTCAAAACTTAACTGGCGATTGCCTGTCTGCCTGTTCTAGGCGTTTCTGGCCAGTTCAACAACAAAAAAAAACAATAGCCAACTCAAGTGCATAAGAATCACTTCTGGTTTTAAGAATTAGTTATTACAACTATTGTTATGCATTACAATATATTCAATTTCAAGAGTAACAATGAATATGACTTTTAGGAGTTAATGGCTAATTCGGTTGAAGAGACTAGTAAAGGCTGCCATACTGCCCATACTGGACACTCATTAAAATTTCTTGTCCACAGTCTAGTCTATCAACAACAACAAAAGCAGCACCAAAATTAATACTAACCCCTTGTACTAGGAAAATCTAATTGCATCTAACTTTAGGTGTAGGCTTCTATTTCAACATGTGTATAATTAACTTTTAATTGACCTTAACCTCTGAAATGCATTGTGTGAAGTTTAACCTTAAAGTTTTATAGTTCTTGCATTGTTACTCATCAGAGGCAAAAGAAAGTATTCAGGGGATAAGGATGTTGTGTATTTACACAAAAAATATTGTACCAGTTAATTTGACATTTTATGCCTTATCTCCAAAACAATAAAGAATTCAGAGTTGAAATTTTGTATTAATTATCAGCAAAGAATGGGCTTTTATTTTACATCAAAAAATGTACTACTTCCAGCTGAGCCCAGGAGGATGAGAAAATAATCAGAGCCTACAAGGATTTCAGCCATTTCTTGTTTGAATAACCCCTGTTAGTTTGTCACCTGTGAATGTTATATTGCCACAAGCTAACAAACAATGGTTTGTTCTGCCAGGTAAAATATGCATAAATCAAGAGGTTTGTGTTACAAATGACTCAATGCTGCAGGTGGCTATGATGGACCATGTTGATTCGTTTTATTCATGATGGAAACCAAGGGAATTAAAAACAGGGAATCATCTTTTTTTGGCCACTTTATAAACCCTATGGGACTAGTTGTCAACTTGTTTGTTGGTTTATTGAAAGTGAGCTATTGTACCTGAAGCTTTGTGGTGCAGTGGTTTGAGCATTGGACTCATAATTAAATGTTCTTGGTTCAATTCTCTGCCTGGTTACTACAGAGTTGAATCCTTGAGCAAGATTCTTTATCCACATTGTTCCATCCCAACCACGTGGCAGAAATGGGTACCAGTATGTAAAATGTAATCACACTCATTTGTGTATGAGGAGTGGTAGTCCCCTCAAACATGCATGGTATAGTGAAGTCTGGCCTAAAAGCTAAAGAAATGGAGATGGGCACTACTACCATTAACTTAATTACCATAACTTGTTTTAACTTGACCTCTACCTTAGCTTTATTTTGGGAAACCTTAACCAGGCTCTGGACTCTTTTAAATTGACATTTGTTTATTTTATTAATAACAAGGGTTTGCACATAAAGTAAAATGCACATGCTCATTCTGCATCAAAATTTAAATCAAGATTTATTCACTCAAATAGCTACTGAGTAGAATAAGATACATATTCTTAAATAAGTTCATCTGGTTTGTTAGGAAACATTAAAATTTTGACGTTGACGTTTCGTGCTCTATGGGCAGAGCACTTCATCAGAACATCCGTCACTAGATGGCGTGTTGTGGGATGATGTCAGAAGAGAATCATATAAACGAGATAGAAAGTGGGCCCCCTCGTCTCTGTTCTTAGTCATTATCTCACAACACGCCATTTGGTGACGGATGTCAGAAGCAGAAGAAATCCATATGATGACATCTGTGACAACATCCAGTTCCGGTGTTTCTACTTGGATCTGGGATGATGTGGTCATAAACGTGATTAAGATAATAAGCGGCGCCCCCCTCGTTGTTCATGGCCTCGTCTGCGGATCCAGATAGACTCTCTGATCCATCTGGGGAAGTTGTCGCCTCTCTGTGTTTTCTGAGGATTGTCCCAGTCAAAGACATGGTTTGTAGCCGCTTATAATCTTAATCACGTTTATGGCCACATCATCCAAGATCCAAGTAGAAACACCGGAACTGGATGTTGTCACAGAAGTCATCATATGTGATCAAGAGACCAGCAATGTCGGTCTCGAAACGTCATAGCTCCAAACGTGTGTACCACTTGGATATGTTACAAGAAATCTTTTATTTAATTTATCTACACTATCCTGATGAATCTTTTCAAGACTGTTAAACAACATTTTGTTTGAAAAAACAGACAAATACTGACATCTATTCAATAGGTTTCAGACAGTAGACAAGGAATTGACTAATGCAGTCAAGCAGCCATAAGATTGCACAATTACGCTGTGCACAGAATGTGAGGAACAAAACTCAATATGTAGTTAACACTCCAATGTATTTCTTTCAATTCAAGTTTTTAGAGTGAAAATAATGTTTGAAGTTAGGGAGGTCAAAGAGCCAACAATTACACATAAAAACATACTTATTTTGTCAATAGCGTCACACTACAATAGTTACGTAGTTCAGGGGTGTTGGAACTATGTAGGCTGTTATAGCTTTGGACGCACCACTTTTCAACCAGCAAAAAAGAAAGGGAAAAAAGGATTAAATAAATTCAGTTTTAATTTAATTTGTTTTATTATAATTCTAGTACTAATAACCATAATATGCAATATTAGAATTTTAGTACACATTGTATTTTGGGGCTTAGGAGGTTCCCTACTTTTGATTACTAAGGGCCCAGAGGCCGTACTACTTTTTCAGGGGCTGCACCATTTTTATTTTCCTTTCGACATCCCTGCATAAGTTTGAGAATGTCGATAAACATAATTTCCCTTAATTTAACATCAACATCTTAGTTAATTAGACACATGTGAGTGTTGTATAAAGAGAATGGTCCGTATTCCAGAAAGATGTTTAGCTAAACCATTGTTTAACTGCGCATCAACTGTTCAGGAGTGATACGCACCATTGCAGCTTTCAAGCAGAACAGTTCAATGAGTCGTGCTATTGACGAGAAATAAAACCTTGATTTAGCTAAACACCTTTCTGGAATACAGGCCAATATATCTAAAAAAGAAAATACAATATGAGCTATATCACAATTTTATATTATTAACACAATCTAGATATAAATGTTCTATGTAATGGTATATCATACCTTGAACTTTGTTGTGTACTTTCCAAGTAAACTTTCAAACCATACATTTGCAATTCTTATTTTATTATTTGTTTGTCTTGTATATATTTATATATATATAGATGTATATAGTATTTTGGTATATAGATCCAGAAATCATGATCAGGTTATATGATCAAAAACATATAAACCTGATGAGGAAGGAAATGAAACATTGTTATACATGAATGAATGCCAATGTTAATTCAATTGAAATGGGAATGTTTAAAAAGCAAAACAAATGGGAGATATGGCGATGTTTATCAAGGTTGCAGACTAAGCCAGTCGTCAATAATGTCAGGGTTTAGATAAATACAATCAAATGTTTTATCTCTTTCAATGTCAGACAATAGAGTAGCCTAGTTCAAATGTTTTGAAGTACATAACAATGGATTTTTAAAACAATTTTGATAAAAAATAAACTGGAATCCATAAGTATCAATAATCATTACTGGAGATTTTACAATCTGTGAAAATTCTTTTTTCTTTACACATGTCTTTGCTTGTATGGAAGATAAAAGATTACTACACCTCTTGAATATTTATAAGTTAATTCAGTCTTTCTATTGGTTTAATAGCAGAGACGCGCAAAAAGTATTTTTGGCTACATTCCCGCGTGTGCTGCGCGGGGAATGCGTTTATGCTTTGCGCCTATATGTTTTACACACACGCGGGGAAAATAGTAAAAGCTTCCGCATGGTGCTACCATATGGCTCACGGCAAAGTATTGAATTTGTTGATGTTGATTTATTTTCAAGTCATATTTTGACTTTTTTGAGATGTAGTAAACCAAATACAACATGGTTTATTTCAGAGAAGTATTGCAAAATACTGTCCCTCGATGTTGGATGATGGAGACTTCCTCCCTCGGCTGCACCTCGGGGGGAATACTCGATCATCCAACATCTCAAGGACAGTATTTTGCGATACTTCCCCTCAAACCATGTTGAATTTGTATACTATCACCTACTTTGATTGCCTGGTCTGTCTGGTAGGGTAAGAGCAAGTTGATACTCCTTTTATCATTAACAACTTGGTAAACTATTGTAAACTAAAACCTTTGTTGTTAATGAGATATTGTACAACAGATTTGAACTATGGTATTGTACTTTTTTAAAGAAATGTTTCTATACATGGGCTTGAAATGTGGATATTTATCTTCAAGGTTACAGATACAAATTCACTTAAATTTACTTAGGTACATGAAGGCCACAACATGGATGATAATCAAATAATGGTTATCTGTCTCTTTTCCAATGAATTGGATTTGTTCTCTGTTTTAATGAAACACAACAACCTTGAACAAAAACTAGTATATTATTAAACCTATAGTGTATCTCTGAAGGTTAGCAGTAACTGCAAAATGTTAAAATACAAGACATGTTGAAATTCAAATATCTAGTTTGCACTTTACTTCATACAATCTTCCTAATATTCTTATGTTGTAATTTCTTCCTAAACAAACACTGTTTTTCTTAAAAGGGGAGCAATATATCTTAAATTGTAAATGAGATTTTGTAATAAGAGTAGAAAGTCTATTGTATGTTATAAAAGTTCTTTTCTGAAAGGTAGAACTCAAATAGTTCCCTTTCTATTGCAAGAGTTACTACCTAGCAATTAGCTACATTGATGTGTCAAAGTAAAATTGATTGCAACATTATGTCACATAGTATAAGAGGTTGTTACTGATGCATTATATGTGTAGTCATGTTATAAAATGTGTCTACACATGCTGAAGGCAACAGGTTGGGATCAATACGAACAGTGGAGGAAAGCTGTTAGCAGATTGTATCTGATGTGTTGAAATTATCTAATCATGCAAGGTTAAGTTAAGTTAGTTAAGTTAAGTTTATTATTTCCATAATCAATTATTTGTCAAACAAATACATAATATTCATATTGTCATAATTATCTTACACATTATATAGATTGATTACATATATATAT
>JXSR01S002827.1:19981-30907 GCA_000969725.1 Ophiothrix spiculata | reverse complement strand
AAATTCTTGCGGCATGCTTCCGGCGTCTTACGGCGTCACGGACACCGACCGGACACCGGTCGGACTCCGGTCGGTGTCCGGTCGGACACCGGCCGCAGTCCGACCGGTGTCTGCTGAAATCTACTTGGTATGACGCCGTAAACACATCGTAACCTCGCCGCAAGCTTATGTGACCAGGGTATCCGTCTGTTAATGATGCATATGACAAATGACAAAGAAAATTGCCAAAGCTTATGATCGATATAATTGCTCAGAAGTTTTGGAACCGCTAACTGAAAACTTAAGAAATTACATTTGGGTACCTAAGCCCTTTGCAAAACCTTTTTCTATTGGATACTAGGTTTAATATTATCAGGTACCACTTTTATTAGTAGTGTTCTCATCATGAATATGCTCCATTAGCGTAACAATTTCAACTTTGATATGAATCAAATTCATATATACGTTCTCTTAACTACATATAAAGTTTGTGCAGTGACTATAACCAAAAGAGAGCATTGTAATGGTCAATTAATCATTTATTACAATCCAGCAACTAAAAATAAAAAATATCTTATTATTTTTCCGCCCAAAGGAAATTGAAATTAAAAGTATAATATAGCATTGCATTTTTGAAAGCTGAGAAGTTGAAGAATCCAAATATGGAATTGAAATTTTGATTTTCCATGTAATTTTGTAGGTAGCAGGTGTGTAGGCTAATAAGATTTGACCATTACATTTCGTAGTTTGCCACCTACACATATTTGTTATTGAAGGTGTCTTAAGATGCAGGTGCATGTGTTTTGATGTATGATGACAAGTTCTTCCTTTAGTCTTGTAATGACTCATAAATTGTTGCAAATGTTTCTATAAATATCAAACTTGATACATGTATGTTCATGTGTTGCAGTTTATTAACTCTTTTCCAACGTTGTACATCTTAAAGGTAATTTCTAGTCATGTAATATTTGCGATTTGCTTCTTCAATGCATTTTACTTTGATAAGACAACAGGAAAGTAGATATGTCACAGAGACTGCTGGAGTTTGTCTTCTAAACTGGGCCACAATTTTTGTCACATATTGAATAAGACAACGTTTTTTTATAAAACAATCCATTGCATTATAAACAATGGTATCAACGATAACTATGTGTTCAACATGTTAGCCTCTGCTTCATACCATAGTGTATCCTTTTGTTCAGTTCAACTGTTTGCTGCAACTCCTTTATTTTCCTACTTCCAAAACTGTGACAAATCATCATACTCTATGATCGAAACATTTTATTAAAGTTTTATTATCAGTTTAAACCCGCATGGTACAAAAAAACCTAAATATTAACACAATCTAAATTCAGAAAATCAATAGTTGAATTGATTAATAATGAATTACTTCCACTTTCACATCTGATTTAATTTCATTGTAGTATGCCTTAAAAGAAAAGAATATCCTCTTTTTCATTTTGGGACTAGAATGTCAATTATACTTTATTTATTTCATATTTGTAAAAAAAATACTTTTCTTTCTTTGTAAGCAAAAAGGGGATGCTCATTTATATATATGCCACTTATAACATTCCTGATATTTCTATTCCATCTGCAAAGGCTTTAATGAATTTGATACGCAAGGTTGCTGTAAAATTGATGTAAATG
Organism: Ophiothrix spiculata; assembly: GCA_000969725.1. Lineage (NCBI taxonomy): Eukaryota > Metazoa > Echinodermata > Ophiuroidea > Amphilepidida > Ophiotrichidae > Ophiothrix > Ophiothrix spiculata. The sequence continues at coordinate 29,278 of JXSR01S002827.1, read as the reverse complement.
AGATTGATGTTAAATTGATACTATAAGATTATTTAACAAACTACCTGGTGGTAACAAATGGGAATCAAGATCAGAAACATAAATCGTAATCAAAATGCAAATTGGATCTCTAAAAATATATCACCTGCTGACCTAAACATTGAAACTAGATCCAATTATGTTCATTTTTATGCACCTGCCCCACTTCATTATCTGGGTAATATTGATTATGATCATAAATATTCAGTATTCTTTTATCTAATATTCAGGCCATATCCAATTACAGTATTCCACATCAACATTTTGTCACTTTGTAATACTCATCTCAAATAAATCTTGATTATTCAAACAATGATCAATTACACCCAATTTCTACTTCTATGCGTATTCTCAATCAAGCCTGTTCAGCATCTAGATGAGCTCTCTGGTCCTAGAGACATGATATAATTTTGAAGGTATACTAAGTGACTTTTCTCTCTGGTCCTAGAGTAGATGACATATTTTGTCATACGGTCACGGTACCGGGGAGGATTCCCCTACTCTTATTTTGAACAGCCATAGCTTAGCCTGTGATGTTATTTTACATTTGACAGCTTTACCTGCCCTCCGAAGCATGAAGCAAGTAGAGTAAAGTTTCTTGCTTAAGGAAACAAGGAGACATGCCGAGCCCGAGCCAGGACTCGACCCCACAACAGACAAATGCATTTGATTATGAGTCCAATGCTCCAACCACTAGGCCACCCTCCCCAAGATACAAATGCCTGGATATACAGTTACTATAGCATAATATAAACATGTAATAACTGACTGCTGACAATTCTGCTCTGTTCATTTGGTACACATGCAACTGAGTATGCAGTAAATTGGATTTAAGTGTTGATTTAAATCCCGTCCCCCCCAAAAAAAATCTTCCTATTCTGGCCTTGTCTCTTGTCTAAATAGGGAAGCTCCCAAATGGTCCTAGAATACAAAATGTATATGGACCACTTAGTATAACAATTTTGCAAAGAAAAATCATTGATAAATCAAAAAAATGTTTATTTTAAATTAAAGGCATGATTAGTATATCATTATTAACTTTCCACACTATATTTTGATTAAGTGCCATCAATCATGTTAAAAATCACAAATTCATTGGGTCTGACCTTAAAGCAATACTATCAAGTGTTAAAAATGAAGCGTCCCCTGTCACCTATGACTTTTGATTTTTTGGGGCTTATTGGGTTTGTTTTGGGTAGATACGAATTCCCTCCAAATGATTTGGCTCAAAGATGCTTACTTTTTCTGTTATGGCCGTTTGTTGAATTAAATTCGGGTTCCCAAATTTAATTCCACATGTGTTAGTATAGGAAAGCATGCATAAGCTTTTTATCCATTTTGTGGTGGCAAAACAATTTTTTCACAAAATACACTTGAAAATGCTGTTAGATAGTCACATTCCTCCATTGTATGCTGTTTTTCCTATAAACCATTTTTGATCAAAATCTTATAGTATTGCTTTAAAACATGTGCAACCTAATTGGTGATTAATGATAATTTTACTCTTGTTGAGAGTGGTCCAACATCTGTAATCTCAGAGTGCGCTTTGTTACATGCCCCTGAATATGTAATTTATTATTACCATAAGTCAAACATAATATTTAAATGGCCATTAAAGAGAGTGGCACACGACCTTTGTGCTTCTACGTGCTTCTGCACGCGTCTAGAGTGATGACTCATTGCAAAACAATGCATAAACACTTCACTTATAATTGATTGTGTACATTAAGGGGAAGTCCCTACTTGAAATAACAATAGGGCTTTTGTTCAGGTGTGAAACTGAAGTGGTTTGTTTTGATGTACCTGAGACATGGGTTAGATTGGAGTGGCCAAATGAATATTCTAGATTGTGTTTGCTAGAATGGTGTGGAATTAAAAGGGTTTTCCAGATAGATATAAATGAGTATAAAAGGAGATGCATTTTGATATTTGAGGTCAGTCAGCTTTGAAGTTAGCTATTACTTTAGTCAGCTATTGAAGTTATATCATTGAGATATTTTAGAGAAGATAAAGGAAGAGTGGATGGAGTTTTGGGAACTTTTTGGAGTACTTTATGCATAGCTGTTATAGTGGAGAAGTTTAGTCGCTGGATCGTGAATCGATTTTATATTAACTGTGGACAAGGAGTTTGAGATTGCAAGAAGACGAATTTTACATTGACTGATATTGAACACTATTCGGAAGGAGTTATCGGACATTTTGTACCGTTTTGGATCTGGATTTGTGGACATTTGCACAGATGTCATAAAGGACTTTACCGTGAAATATTATTAGCTAGCTTGTTCAACTCAGAAGCCACTCGTGAGTAAACTAAAACCGTAGATAAGACAATTACACTGTTAAACTGTTTGTATACTAAATAAAGTGTTTGTTTTGATATTCTGTTGACAAAATCCTGACGTACAGTGTATTTATTCTTGCTTTGCTTTTAGCTCGGAACCTGAAAGGTTAATTCTGACCTTGATCCTTGTTTTGGGTCGTAACAGCTTCAATAACTAATGTTTCTGAGTAGTACTTGAGGGAATTTCAAAAGTTGAAACTGGCTAATTGAAATTGGATAACCCCATTTTACATGTAACAGAAATGTGGCAAAGACCTTTCCTAGTAATACAATATTTGACCTCAATCAAAATTGTAATATAGATTTATCCTGGTAAACACATTCAGACACAAACCTTTATGTTATGATAAGAAAGCTTAGTTAGTATACTTAAGTATAAAAAAGTTTTTAGGTATGCATTAAAGTTGTTCATGCATAAGATATAGCTTTCATGAATAAGATAGAGCTTTCATGTCCAGTTTGGTTGTTATTTTAACCTTACTTGCTAACTGAGGTTTGCATAGCTCAATACAAGTAAATACTGAAATGTGCTACGCAGATGTACACTGATGTTCTAAAACTACAAACAAATCTTAATTGGATCGTTTTGTGCAGGATATCATATTTTAGACTGACATCTTTGTTGAAAATGTTTGTGACAAACATCAGTAATCCTAGAAAAGGGTACTGTACCCTTAAGATACTTAAATCATGTATGGTAGTAACTTTCACATACAAGAGACCCCCTAGACACAATGCAATAATGGGTGAAAAGGGAACGTAAAATCTCAATTCTAATCAATTTTGGTCCTATTAATAGTAAGCATAATTCTGGGTTATATAGTATACAGGGTGTCCCAGAAAAACCTTACAATCTTTGTGTGTAGTTTTCTACGGTTTAACGGATAGTCAGAAAATATGTAAGTTTGCATTTTATAGTCCATGAATTGAATTTTAAGATACTGTTAGTTTCATTTCAATCGGTAATCTAGAACAGAAGTTATGCTTTGTCAAATATTTGGATGTAAAATTTGCTGGTCCAATGTCATGATTTTGTAAGTACCCCTTGAAAAATGTTCTATTGAGTATTGTCCTTTATCTGCTCACTCAACCGTAACAATATTTTTCAATTTATTATGTACATGCTACGAGGGTCATTCAAAAAGTTGTATCATAACGTTTGTTCTAATAAAGGTAGCTTCTTAAAATTTGGCAGAATTATAGTTAAGAATGTCCCCTACACATGGTGCAACAATCATATTAATATCTTATCTAAATTTCTGCAAGTGTCATTAAAATCACAGAGGGTTTCGTTACACCGGAAACGGTCAAAATATGTGCAACATTTTTAAAAGTGGCTCAAATACAGTGAGTTAAAAAGGCCATAATATACCCATGTAGTATTGCTATACAGTAAAAATCATAAGAATTAACATACAATTATGCGGGAATGATTAAAAAGCTGACCCAAACTGCAAATAATGGTCATTCACAAGGATAACAATAATAGGAACAAATAGCCCCTCCAGCAATAACATTAAAATCACCAAAGACACATTTTACGAAGAAATTAACCTTAATAAAACAAGATACAAAATGGTGGCATTATGAAGCTTTATTTTTAAAATGTTTTCATGGTAGATACCAAAGGCAAACAAATTCATGTTTTTGACTGAAAAATGTGTCGTAGTAGCTTTAACTGTTGCTTTTTACATAAAAACACATTTGGAAAAGTCAGGCTACAGAGAAACACACTATGCTGATATTCGTAAACCTGAGAGGGTACAAGACATCCTTTCATATAATGGAATTCTGGGTAATTTATGTCTGTAACAAGTTTACTGCTTAATATCAGTGACAAATGACTTGTTGGACTGTTAGGTACACGTTCATATCAAATTTATTCTGTAACTTACATAACTTTTGGGTTTTACAGATGGTTTTTTTCATACATAAGCTGACATATAATTTCAGGTGAAATGTCATTAGATATTTTACCGTTTGCGCTGTACACTAACCTCACTGTGGTTTTCAGGTAACCTACAGAAATCTAGAAAAGATATTGATATGATTGTTACACGATGTGTAGGTGACAATCTTAGCTATATTCATGTCAATTTTCAAGTAGCTATTTTTAACAGAACAAAAGTTACGATACAACAGGTAGAACTTTTTGAATGACCCTCGTATCTTTCATATATACTGAAATAATATCATAATAAGACAGATATGAAAATTTTTCCAAGGTGAGTCATTTTATTTCATTCAGAAACACCCATACTTTATGACCAAAAATCATAAAATTGGACCAGATAAAACACAAATACTTGTTAAAACATAACTTTTGTTGGATAGTCTACTTGTGGGTATCAGTAGCACTCCCTTGAACTGTCTCCAGAATATTCAATGCACTTCTGCTCCCCTTGTCACCAGGAAACGCAAGAATGACTCTATAGCACCGGAACTAATTTCACTCCACTGGCTTCCTCTCAAGGAACGCATAGATTTCAAGATTCTTGTCATAGTTTACAAATCTGTTCATTCGCAAACTCTGGACTATATCTCCAGCATGCTTGAACTAAAGATTACACAATGTAGCCTTCGTTCTACATCAACATATCCAAGTTCATTGAACATATACAGGTTGTAACAGAAAAAATTATACATTCTTGTTAGCGATATCATGAGGAAACTAAAAATGTTGAATTCACAAACTTTCCCTTATTTGAAAGGCTATTTAATTGGCTACCAGAAGCAGCTTAAGTGATCTCATTTGATGGTCAGGTTCAAAAGTTATGACTATTTAAGTAAAGACCGGTAAAAACTACTTGGGCCGATTTCACCATTTTCGAGCGCAAATAATTTTTCATGATTCAATGAAGATAAAGATTGAGATAAAATTGACGAAAGGCACAGTTTATTTCAAGAACATTTAATGTTTTTAATTTTTGTCATATGATAAGAATAAATCATAAATAATTTTACGATACTTTAGATGAAAGTTATGCTTTAACAGGTTAAAATATTGCTCATGTTCCAGAGTAAGCATAAACAGTTGCATCAAAGACTCGATATCTTTGGTGGAAACGGGAAAGCAAAGTGTTTATTGCAATAATTTTTTTGCAGTTTTCTTACACAGTCTCATATTCAAAGGAAAACTATGGAAATTAAAATAAACTTACTAGCTCAATTGATAAAACTTGATTTTTAAAGAAGTTAATTTCAGAAAAAATACCGTTTTCTTTGACCTGTGCTTAAATCTGGGTAGTCTTAAAGTGCCTGTGTGCTGATTCTGCCATTTAGATGATATGTTGTCTCACCAACCAGGATATCTCTTAAAAATTGCTTTAGCGTCCCGTCCAAAATTAAGAATACAACATTCTACGGGCAAGGTCATCATTATGACCTCCTATATTGCCTTTGTTAGATGGAACACTAAAATCAGCCTTGTAATCCTGTTGAACATCGTATGGCTGATTTGGGGCATTATTTGCTATTATTTTGCTACCGGTAAATGAATCGGATGAACTGGCCCAGGTGGTTTGAAGGTAGGGTCAGTATAATTGCCATAACTCTGCTTGTGTACCATCAATTTGGATGAAACAAAGTGCATTTTGTAGCTAAAGAAGTTGACTTTCGATATACATAAATGGCAATTTGATACAAAGGGTAACTTCATTCTTTCAGCGTAAATAACAATGTATAATTTTTTCTGTTACAACCTGTATAGAACAAATTTCTTCATTCGCTGACAGATCATTCTCATGTTATGCTTTAAAGCTATGCAGCACACTACCTGATTACGCTTAAAGGATGCAAAACTATTGAAACTTTCAAAAAAAATCCTGAAAAGCTATCTTTTCACAGTTGCTTACAACAATAACTCATCTTGTGTATTTTTGCCTTTTTTAGCACCTTAGTACAATTTTTTTGGTTTAGGCGCTTTATAAATGTGTCTGACTGATTGATTGAAATGTAACAAACTTTCTGATTATCTCTTAAACCTAAGAAAATTACATGCAAAGATTGTAAGGTGTTTTTTTTCTGGAACACCCTGTAACAATCTAAAAACAACACAATCAATGCATCATGCTCCTACATAGAAACCTGCGTCATCAAAATTTGATCAAGTTTTGATGTGATACAATTCATTCAAGTTAAAGGATTTAATTTAATTAAATTTGATGAAAGTGTAACAATGCCAAATTTAATTATGCCAAGATGTTGTTGAATGCTTTATCCTGGAATCTCTCAATTTCCCAATTGATTTCATTCCCTTAAGCAAGATTGGTAGCAAGCTGTCAAGTGTAATCAACTTCAAAACAGTTCAATCAGGTTGGGGATTGTCACACTGCTCATATTAGCAGCTCAGAATTGTCGTACCAAAGTTGTTGTAGCTTGGGCAGAGTTGGTGGAAAGCAAAATTGGGGTGTGTTATTATTTCTCTGCTTTTGTTTTCTTTTGATGAGTAATTTTTACGTACTAGTCTAGGATATTTAAAAACACAAGTAATAATTAATATCACTTTAGTCCAAAGTAAATTAATTTATTACTTTGGTCCAAACCAATACACTCCCCCCCCACTGGGTTTGGTCCAGCACAATAGTTTGGCTTTCAGATTCTTTTTAGGATTCTTTTAATAAGGCATTTAAATGATATACTGGCACAGCCAATCAAAGGGGAATACAGTTATACTAAATCAGACAGGTCACAATTTAAGCACCTTATTTTTAAATTAATACTAAAAGGTACAGTTAATTTTCATGAAACATGTAAACCACACATTTTCAACATAAACAATTGATAGTCTCCCCCACTCATATTCCATTTGAAAGGAAAGACAATGTCTCCTATGGTCCAGATTAACTCTTCATTCAAACATACACACATTTTGTACACTACCATGAACATTAGATACATAAGTGCAATGCATTTTCATTCATTGATTGGCTATTATTAGTAACCAATGTATTACAGAAAGGCAATCTTATGTTAATATTTGACTAAACATACTAATTTTTCTTTATTAAGACATGTTTGATTAGTCAATAAAACTTGGTGTATTCATGAAAGCTTTTAAAATATCAGAAATATGAATAACAGTTAAATGAAACACACAAACCAAAACATTACACAGATTAAATTCAAACCAAAACACACTTAGAAATCACAAATTATCTTCCTTTAAAAGCACATGCTAATCCTTGCCCTACGGCAATTTGTATTGAACTCAAGATTCTGTAATTGTAGTAAGGATTTGTATCATGGGGCTTGCTCATCTATAAAAGGAACTTGGTGAAAATGAGAAGCTTGGGAGCTTTAACAAGGAAGCAGTTAGGATGGAAAGTAGGTTACTTTAGAAATCTATAACAAAGATATGAAGCATATCTGATGACACAAAGTGATGTTGGGGTATCTAACAATTTTTTCTGCTGGACACAATTCAATAAAACATGATGCAGTATCTTCCATAGATAGGGCCAAAACGGTTTATGCAAATTACTATGTTAATGTCTGTCACATTGGTGTTCAAAAATTGGTTGATGAAAGTTTCATACTTTAATTCTTCCCTGCAAGGAAGAATAGCAGCATTAGGAAAGCTGAGATGGCACAAGCATGTAACCACAAGCCTATTAGGACTACTAATAAAACTATCAGATATGTTTTATTTCATATTTTCTTTCCATTTTGTACCTATTGTTACACAGCATTTCTTTAATATGCTATTCCAAAAATATGCATTCATTGATGAAAATGTAAGGTAGAACTTTCAGCATTTTGTTAATTTTTAAGTGTATGAAATTCAAAGACACAATGATTATCTTATTGTAAATTTTAGCACTTTGTTACCTTGCCTTTTCTGTTTTACATTACAAGTAAGCTTAGTAACTTAAATATCTAGTCAAAACAAATGATATGCTTAACTAACTCTCATCGTCACACATTCACAGCATACTACAGACTCCAGGTACACAAACAGCAACAATTAAATTAAGTGCATTGCTACAGGAAGAAAAACACGGAGCCTCATTAAAATAAGCAAGCATAGATGTCTTGTTTTCAAGGACTTTGACAAATTTTTAGGTAAATGGCTGAACATTTTGTTTTGCCATCATTTAGATGGGTTGAACTATGTTAATGAAGTAAACAGCAATTCTGTAGAATTGTCAATTTCCATCAAATCTCTGATTTTTAAAATAATACCAGTAAAAAGAGTAAAATGTTACTTAAAGATAAATACAGCATGCCCCGACAAAACATGCTTTATATTTTTATAGGAAATAAAGGAAAATCTCCAGGTACAAATTGTCCAATACACCTTTAAACTAGTGTAATGTTAAACAAGCTTAACATGTGGTTCTTGCAATCCTTAAATAAGGTTTCAGTTGATGAAACGGATTCTATTGCTCACATAAGATTCATTTACATTTAGCTGATTAAATTAAATTAAGACAATATTGCCAAAGGTAACCAGTAAAGAAAATAGATTATTTTTATTCTGGTATACCTTGTGGATATAGGTTCCTAAAATAGACCAGATACAAAAGAGTCATTTTTTATAATGATTGAAAAGATGAAAAACAGTTCTAAACCACGGTTATCTCTGTGTACATATATGCAATTTTGGAATCAGGTTACCAATAAATACTCTTGATTTTGATATAACCAGTGGTTATTTAAATCTAGTTTTTCATTATATTGTATTGTTAGATTTGTTTTTGATGCAATGATATTTACATAATTTACAAACAAAAGTATGAACTGGTTTGAAATATTGCATTATAAACAATTCTAAATTCATTCCAGACATATAATTCACAGTTACATGATTTATCGTTCATGACATACTAGACCCTAGAGTGAACCATTTCACACACTCCCAGTAGCAAATGGCTTCCCTTACTCTTTCTTAAGCACGCTTCTATTGATCAATTTGTCTCTGTTCTGATATTCACAAA
>JXSR01S002827.1:0-15719 GCA_000969725.1 Ophiothrix spiculata | reverse complement strand
TATTAAATGAATTTTACATATGAAAAGGAACCATATTTAGGTTAAAATAATCTTGAAAACAAAAACACTTATAATTGAACAAATATTATCAAGATTATGTCTGTACAGATTACGCTCTTCGTTGCCGTTGAATTTTTACAACTTACCAAACTGGGAAAAGTGTTTAAACTCCTGTACAGCTTCAAACGCTCACTTCTAGAAAACAAATGCATGAATTTTCTTTATTTTTGCACCACAGCAAGTCAAGACATCAGGCATGATTGTCACTAAGTTTCATTGTCTGGAATAATTTGGTTTTTGAATTATGTTGCGTTGAAATCTTGATAACTTCATTCTGGGACACACTGTAGATCAGATACAAAAAGTGCTTTTTTATTAATGATTGAAAAAGATAACAAACAAGTTCAGTGCAACAGTTATTGCTGTATATTCTATTGTGGAATGAGGTTGCTAATAAATACTATTTGTTTTTAAAATATTGTATTGTTGAATATTTCTTATATAAATAATAGTGTGGAAGGATTCACTTAAATTGATTCAATTGTAAGAATTAGTTTAAAATATGTTCTGTCTAAAAGTCTTAAACCATCTTAATATTACCAACAAAACTCTAAATTCAAGCTAGACACGTAATTTGCAGTTGCATGGTATATTGTTCATGACATACTAGACCCTAGGGTGAGCCATTTCACACACTCCCTAGTAGTAAATGGCTACCCTTGCTCTTAAGCACGCTTCTATTGATCATGCTGTCTCTATTTTTTCATAATCACAAAGGCATTTTGAAATGAATGCTCAATGAAACAGTGTGTTAGCAGGAAGCTAAATGGTATCCTCAAATCAAATGACTACAGGGACTTGATACTTCTGTCAAAGCTAATTTACTGATTGAATTGGTGGATAGCTTGAATAATATAAATGTTAAATTGTATATGGTAGTCAACTGTTTTAAAACAAATAAAATGTCATATGACTGATAAACTATGTTTCCTTTTCAGAACAGAAAACTGAAATTAGTTGGGAGCTGGGGAAGAATTTTTTTTAATAGAGCCTTTGTGATCAGGGCTGTAATGTTGCTTAAATAAAATAAGAAAACAAAATGTTTTTAAAAATTTTAAATTCATAATTTATATTAAAGATCATGGATAAAAATGGTGACCATGCTATTGCACAGTGACAACCAGATTTAAAATACATATGTTCCATTAGCTATCCTGATACAGGTGAAAGCAGTGGTCAGACTATGCTGGGGCTGTATTAAATTCATCTATCTATTTTAAATATAGATCCGGATGATTTCTGTTTAACCAGTTTAGCTTAACATTTTTTTAAATAGTTCATTTTATTTTCAGGTATATCTCCCAATCTTTTATTGGTTATCCTGATACAGGTGAAAGCATGTATTTAATACATTCATCTATCTATTTTAGATGAGGATGATTTATCTTTAACCAGTTTAGCTCCTAGATGTATCTGTAATGTATTTAGTATGTTAATATGGTTTTCATAGTATAATCTTCTAAATGTAAAAGTACAGAGTTTCAATATTTAGTACATTGATAACGTAACTGTACAAAATTTAACCCTTTTATGGGTTGGTTTTTCAAAATTGTCCAATAATTTAAGAAAAAACTTGGATTTTTCATCATAATAGTACAGAATTTAAATTTTTTTACATGATTTGCTACATGAAAAATTTAGTGGTGTACCTTTTTCATGAACTCTTTCGCCCCCTGCAAAATTGTCTGGGCCCTGCTCGCTCCCTCAACTGAAAATTTCTGGTTACGCCACTGTGTTTGCTTAAATATTATGGTTATAAAATGTGCTATCATTACTACAGAACATAGCTTTCCTATTTATCTAGCTTGGAAGCCCACATATTTTTGTCCTAGTAGAAACCGCAGTATATCAATACAACAGCACATCCAGTTGTTTTTATAGGCTTTATGGACATCTATCTGCCATATTTCCATAACCTTGATATTTAAAATCATTTTATTATGCGCATTGCTGCATATAAATGGTTACAAAAATACTAAATGTCCATAAGTTGGGTATGCCAAAATGTGCTTTTGTTTTGAAAATGATCCATCAAAGATCAAAAACCCTTATCAATTTATTTATATTCAGACAGAAACCATCTTCTTCTGACTTTGTATACGTGAAGAAATGTTAAGCGATCTGCATGAGAGCTGCTTGCTGTTAAAAGCAATAAAAAAGAGAAATTGCATGACTATAAAAAGTAAATAAACACACAGATATTTTGATTTGCTCTACCAAGGGCACACAACCCACACATTTATGACACTGTTACTGTCATTTGGCAAGTTATTACACTTATAAACCATGAAGTTATGTTGGTTGTTCGTAACTTCAAATGTGATTAAAGTTGCCTGCAGCAATAACATTGCAGGTGTTAGCAAGAACTTTGTTCCATGTACTGTGGTAGAATATTAAAGAACAAGGCTGCTTGACATGGCATATACTTAATGAGTTTCATGTTGGTGGTTCACATTCATTCTATTAGAACATGGAGGTTCAAGGTCAAGTCATTTTGATCTTAGCTTTCATGATTTAATGCCTTCATCATAAGTGTTCCTGCTAAGGCCAAATGTTGTGAACGTAGTGCAAATGTGCAACAGTTGGCGCAAGAAATTACCGGGCTTGGATACACATATAAATGTGTCCCAACATTAGCCTCAGTATATCAATACAACAGAAAAAGTAGCAGTTTTTATAGATATTACGTATATTTATCTGTCATATTTCCATAACCCTAATATTAAAAATCATTTTATTATGAATGTAAATGCTTGCTGAAGTATACAGAGTTACAAAAATATTATATGTCCATAGATTGTGTATGTCAAAATGTGTATTTGGTGTTGAAAATGATCCATCAAAGATCAAAAACCTTTTATCAGTTGATTTATATTCAGGCATAACTGTTCTTTGTTTTTGTATAAGTGAAGATCGACTTACTTGCTGTTGCATCAAGTACATAAAACTGCTGATAATCTTACTCACTCTACCAAGGGCACTCAACCCACACATTATGCCATTGCTACTACCATTTGGCATGTTATTACACTGATAAACCATGAACTTGTCAATTGGTTGCTTGTAACTTCAAATGTGTTTAAAATTGCTCACAGCAATAAAAATGCAGGTGTTAACAAGAACTTTGTTTCAGGTACTGTGGTGAGGTTATGAAAGAACAAAGCTGCTTAACCTGGCATATGCTTGTACAATGCAATGAGTTGGGTGTTGTTGGTTCACATTTATTCTATTAGAGAGGGTGAGATCATATTATTAAGGTTAGTTCTCATCATGTTATGCCTTCATCATCAGTGATCCTGCTAAGACCAAATGGTGCAAAATTGGTGCAGAAGGTCAAAAAGGTTTCCAAAACAGAAAAGAAGGTTTTGATTATACATGTCATTTATTGTATACGATAGTTTTATTCAGTTTAAAATTAAGGCTCTAGGCTCATCTTGAGGTCATCTATGCATGATCACAAGCTGTTGACTTTGTTGATGTGTCATTTATGCAAATCCAAAACTGGAACACTGTTGACCATCCAACTTTTGTGCTGAATTGCATATACATGAGTGCATGTGCTGAATTGCATATACACGAGTGCAATATTAAAATGCGCTGAGTATACATTCATTAAAAAGGCATGGTTATTACTTACTTAATTACTTTACCGAACATGCTAACATTTTGTTGTCTATTTTGCAGTGTTCCTTTTACATATTAGCTAAGTGACGCATGCTTAAGATATGTAGGTAATGCAAGTACACAATACTTAAATTTACGTTTTCATTGTTACCAATTTGCTGTCACTAATACAGCCCTTTGAACCCAAAACGCAACAATCAAATTAATTGTGTTACTTCAGGGAGGAATGAGATGCTTCATTAAAACAAATAAAAGTGAAAGCCTTGTTCCCAAGGACTTTGAGAAGCTATTGGGTAAATGCTGAACAACTTGTATTGACAACATTCAGTTTTAGTTTGTAATTTCCATAACATTTTTATATTTTCAAAATAATACCAGTAAAAATAGTGATGTGTAAGCTAAAATCAAATTTGTAAACATTACATATACATCTTTAACATTGCCTTTAGCTTGATTGAAAACAAATATTACAATACTTTGACAACTTTTTATCTGATAAGATGGAATTCATCACTGCCAAAAATTAATGCATTTAATCAAATTAAGATAGTAATGCCACAGGTAACAAGTTAAGTAAATAGATTATAATCATTTCTTGAATGCCTGGTGGAAATAGGTTCCTAAAATAGACCAGATACAAAACGTGTTATCTTCGTTTTCAGAATGATCAAAAAAGATAACAGACAAGTTCAGTACAAGAGCTATCGCTGTATATTGTAGAATGAGGTCACTAATGAATATACTACAATCATTGTCAAAATGTGCTGAAGCAAAATTATAAGGTCTATGCATTAAAATGCTGTCATTTTGTAATGATTTGGTGCTTTTACATTGCATGGGGGTACGGGGATGCATTTTTTAAAGCGCCTAATTTTTTATGATAATGTACTGTTGACAAAATCTTTAATGCAATAATATTGTAAGGATTCATTTGATTGATGCAAACAGTAAGTAAGATTTGGTTTGAGATTTTCCATTCTGAAAACTGTGTCAACATTACCAACAAGTTCCAACAAAACACAAAATAAATCTAGGCACGTAATTTGCAGTTGCATGGTTTATTGTTCATGACATACTAGGCCCTAGGGTGAGCCATTTCACACACTCCCAAGTAGTAAATGGCTTCTCTTGCTCGTAAGCACGCTTCTATTGATCACGCTGTCTCTATTCTCATATTCACAAGAGCATTTTGAAATGAATGCTCAATGAAACAGTGTTAGCAGGAAGCTAAATGGTATCCTCAAATCAAATTACTACAGGGACCTGATACTTCTGTCAAAGCTCATTTACTGATTGAGTCGGTAGATTGCTTGAGTGAAATAATGTAAGCTTGTATGTTGTATTAATTGGTTACAACATAAATAAATTGCTGCAGAAATATAGCTGATGAATGCTTCCCTTTGCCGGAATAATGTTTCCCTTTATCAACATAAATTTGTGACAAAACAGCTTACATTACAGAACTGAAGTAATAGGACAGAAATATATCAATATGGTATGGTTTTGTAATGTTGCCTATCTCAAGTTTTTAAAGCACACATAATATTTTAAAAAATGTACTTATATTCAAAGAAAACAATACAAATAACAAGAAGAGAATTGCCATATAGATTATGCACTTATCACTTGTAACTCCGGCCCCTGGGTACCCGGGCACTAGCGGGGAACTCGTCATGCTTGCGCGGGGAAGTTGTGCATGCTGATGTCTCCGCCAGACGGGGAACTCGTGAGGGGATGTGCCGGTGACTCGATGGTGACCATTTAGGCAGGGAATTTGACTGGGACTTAAATATATGGAATTTGAGCCCTTTCCCCGTGGTATGGGGCCGGGACTTCGTCGGTGACTCGGTTTTGAGGATGCCCCTCCCTACGGGGAAGTCGGCGGAGTGTTCGGCAGGGACTCGTCAAATTCTGATGAACGAGTTCGGGCGCATTCCCCGCTAGTGCCCGGGTACCCGGGGGTCTGAGTTACAAGTGATAAGTGCATTATATTAAAGATTAAGTACACCCATGTCTACAATCAAACTTGCTCAATAACTGATTCTGAAATTACTTTATGGACTAATGGATTGAATAAGATAAATATGGTCATGTCTGGCGAGACCATTCCTACTATCGCACAGAGACAGCCAGCATAAAGATAACATTTTTACTATGTTATAGGAATCCATAATTTTAACAGCAGTATATTTAAAGGTTAAATTTCATTCTCCTATATTCATTCTATTTAACTGAGCATGTGTGGATATTTAGTGCTAGTATTAGTCACAGTATTTCTGAAGTCACCTATGTTTATGGGCATTTGTTTTGCCTTATTTTCATAACCTTGATATTTTAAATCATTTTATCATCAATTCATATTGGTAGCAATGTAAATTGATGTAAAAATAAATGTTGATTGTGTATATAGACAAAAATGTGCCGAAAGATTGAAAGTAATCCACCAAGAATAAAAACTCTTTAATCAGTGTATTGATATTAAGGCACAAGGTTCTATGCCTTGTATAAGTTTTTGGAAAATGTTACCCAATTTCCATGGCAGTTACTTTATGTCAAACTCAGACTCATGACTATGAAATGTACATAAAACAAGATTATTTGACTTTCTCTGCCCACATAATTATGACACTGTGATTGCCATTTGATCATGGTGTATTTTATCTTGGTTGTTTGCAACATTAAAAGTGTTCAAAATTGCCTGCAGCAGTTTAAATGCAGGTGTGACTACAGACCTATGTACCAGGTATTGTGATGGGACACAGGATATTTAAGGACAAGGATGCCTGCCCTGTGCTTAGTACAATGCAATATGATGGTTTCTCTTCGTTCATCTGAATAGGAGGGATGAAGTTAAGTTGATTTGAATTTAGTTTTTGTGATTTGTGACTTGGCTAACCCCTTTTGCACTGCACTACACTAACATGTGTGCAACTTATGCAAATTAAAACATACACTTGTTACTTGGATTAGACTAAAACTAGTTGCACACAGAAAAATCCAGAAAAATATTCCTTGACTCAAAACTTGATCCTTGTCCTGGGGCAATTTGTATTAAACTCAGATGCTGTGTAAGTATAGGGATTTTTATCATGGAGTTTGCTCATCTAATAAAGGGAACTTGTTAGAAGCTTGCGAGCTCTAACATGGAAACATTAGGATGGAAAGTAGGTCACTTTAGAAACTAAACAATGATATGATGCGCATCCATTAGTAGCATTACAAAAAGAGAGTTTTAGGATACCTACAACATTTCTGCTGGATATACCTAAATAAAGCTTCATTAAGTTTTATTTTCTTAGACATTTAAAGAGAGACTGGAGACCAAGCAATTATTTTACCATAACATTTTAAATCATTTTGATGCTTTCTTAGTTAAGCATGTTTGTATGTTACTACAAAATTTAATTATTCTTTAGTAAATTATGAAAATGTTTGAATCACTTACTGTGCATCAAATCAAATTCTAAGACTGCATCTTTTACTATGAGTACTCATTGTTTTATGAAAATTCTTAGCATAATCATCAAGTTTTCCCTTCCTTTATTCACTTCAACAATCAAATTAGATGTATTGCTTGAGGAAGAAAAACAAGAGTGTCATACAAGCAAAGATGTCTTGTCTTCAGGTTCCAGGTACAAGGCCGATCCAACTTGTTTTTCTCAACATTGAGAAGTTTCAAATATATTTTGAAAGAAACATTTTGTTGCAGGAACAAGCTCAGATTTGCTTTCTATACCATCTTACATGAAGTAAGGCCAAAAAAAAAATTACGTTTGTTTGCCCTCCGCGACCGACCCTAAAAATGCCAAAAATTAGGGTCGCGATTTTAGTTTTTTTTTTTTTCTTCAAACATGTAAAATATGAAAACCCAATATTTTTGATGTTAAATGTAATATTTAGCAGTGTGAAGTCACATTTAGTAGTATAAAATGCATATTTCCTCTAAATAATGACCCACAATTTTTGATTAAGCCCTGCATTGCTTGGTATTCATGACAAAATCCATGGAATGACATCATATGTGTAGAGTAAAAAAAAAAAATTTAAAAAAAAAAAGATTAACCGACCGACCGACCCAAAATTTTAATTTTTCCACTGGAGGGCAAACAAACAATTTTTTTTTTTTGGCCTAATCTACCTACTCAATCAGTAAATGAGCTTAAAAGTATCTATATAGAATGCAAAATGTATAATACAGCTTGTGTAGTATCATGTAAAACCGTATAGTAGTCAATACAACATAAATAAATTGTTGCAATAATTCGGTTGATGAACTATATTGGATTAATGTTTTGTTTTTTCAATATAAGTTTGTATGAAAATAGATCATACTACAGCTGAAGAAGTGGGAGAGGGAAAGACTCTTTGAAATAAGTGTCCCGCCATGGCAAAAGGATGCAGTAGTCAGCTCCTACATGTTGCTCATTGTAGCATATCTGATTTATACTTATAAGTACTAATTTTTATTGCCAGATCTTGTATTTTGATCTCTAAATGGAGACTGGAGAAACAAAGTGTGACATATTATATATCATTCAAAGGCTGGTTTTATAGAAAATAAAAAATATGTAAAAAACCAACTTGTGAAAATTGTGACTTCCAGCTCATTTTGCACCCCTCATTTCTCAATATTGGTGGAGGTGATTTTTGTTTTACTCTATTTTCCTTCTATATATATGTTTCAATACTTTTTTTACATTTATGTGTCCAATATTTATTCATTAAGTGAACAGGGATTTATAGTATTTTTCTGGGTTATTTTTTGCAATTTATGCAGCTTTTGGGTACAAAGAATCAACTGGAATGTATCCTTACCTCAGCATGTTTGTTTAAATATTACAGGTTTAACAGAAAAAAATGCTTCTTCAAATACAGACATGTTATCATTGGAGCAGAACATTATATCTTTTATCAGTAGTGTATAGATATTTTTATGCTAGCTTTAGCCACAGTATTTAAACACAGCAGTGAAGCAAATATTTCTATAGACATTATTTGTCTTGTCATATTTTCATGACCTTGATATTTTAAGTCGTTTTATCATGAGTGTAGTAATTCTTAGTTCAATATGAATTGTTATTACAAAAATGTAGATCATGTATATACAAATGTACTTTGATTTTAGGCAGAAACATAATCTGTCTTTTAAAATTGACCAATCCAAGAAAAAAATGTTCTATTGGTTTGTTGATGAAGAGGCAGTAAAGATCCTATGTTTTTTTAAGTGGGAAATTTTATACAATTATTTACATGTCAAATGTAGAAAAAGGGAATCGAAGAATCTGCACAACTATGAAATGTACATAAAACAGAAAAAGTATAATTCAAGTCCCATCAAAAACTTGACCCTAATCAATGACCCAACAAACAAACCGTAACCCAACCCTAACCCTAACATCAACACTAACCATATAAACACTAAAATTGAATTTTGGATGGGACCTTAAGTACTAAACATACTGATAGTTTGCATCACTCTGCCAAGTCAAGTTATCTAGGTTGTTTGCAACATGAAAAGTGTTTAAAATTGCCCACAGCACTTCAAGTGCAGCTGTGACTGCAGACCTATGTACCAGGTACTGTGATGTGACACCAGATAATGAAGGCAACGATTCTTGGCCTGGCCTTGGGTTTAGTACACTGTTGATGTTGGTTATAGCTGTTCATCTACATAATTACTACATAAAGTTCACCAGGGGCAATATCTGACAGAAAATTTGGTGAGATAAAGTCACATGAGTTTATTTTTATAATTTGGTGGCTTTACCATTCCCCCAAATCAAAATTGGGATAAACATTCTCTGAAATACTGGTTCTCTGGAAAAATTAAGGTCAAGCAGCTTTTTTCTCCATGTCCGCTTAAGAAAAAGCTTGGGAATCAGTATCTACGGTGTGCCCTTTTTCAGAAATGGTTTTTGCTCTGTAACTCGGCAATGGATAATCCAATCAAAATAAAAGACAAATTTCTAAAAGCAGATTGCATACTGAACAAGATGGTGAGGTCATTTTTGGACTAAAATGTATAATTTTGTCCCTGAGGACCAAAAATCATGTTTTGGCCCAAAATTTTACGGGAAACTTAATTTTGCTTCAGTGAAATAATGAACTGTTTTACTTTTTACAATCTAGAAAGTAATATCTAGGAATGAATTTATCAAATTTTTGATTTTTTTCTTAGTTTTTGAGATATTGTCAAAAATTGGTCAAAAAATGTCAAAAATCCTACCGCTGCCATCATTTTTTGCAAAACATGACACTTTTTGACCTATTTTTGGCAACATTGCAGAGTTAAAGTTAAGTTAAAGAGCAAAAACCATTTCTGAAAACGAAAGGGCCCTTAAGTTGGATTATATTTACTTGCGGATGTGGAAAAGGCTCATATTTCCCATCCATTTAGTGATGATCAAAGTATAGTCTAATCTATAATTTAATCATTTCATGTGTTGTTCATATATTTTGTCTCCATGCTCTTATTTTACATTCTTAATATAGTATTGTTGTCATGGAATAAATCATGAGATTAATAATTAATAATGAAATGGTTTGAACAGTTTTGTATATGATTGATTAGTAATCTGATCCCCATCCCATAAGGAAGATTTATATCAAATAATTCAAACTTGTTATTCTGACAACAAATTTCAAGCTATTTACAACACAGTATAACTAAATAAGTTTATTATTAAAACATCAAATGCAATGTGCATATTAAATCCAGGTTTTCTGCTATGCATTGCTGGCATAACATTATGCATTACCCAAATGATACTGTTCAAGATAATAGTTTATGGCTTGCAACCCTGGTATTTATTCAAATAGACACTTTGATAGCTGTGAAATTTCTGATGTGTTGTGAATTCTGCAAGGATTACTCCTGCTTTGTACAAAATTCAACAAAGATTGTTTAAAGCAGAAGCAACTAGTTTATTATGCCAGATTAATTTCAAAGTATGCATACTACTGTACAGCTGTCTTAATGCAAAACATTGTTGGTGTGATAAATATCACGGGAAATATCACTGCACGCCAAATGCGCTTGTGGTATTTAGAAATATTTTGTATGAAATCCTTGTGGCATGTAACCTTGGAGATGTATAGATGACTTAAGAAATAATATCTTTCTGCATTCCATATGTCATGATAGGTATAATGAAAACATTGTGTGTTCTAAATCACAGCATGGATATATCTGTGTCAAATATTATTATATGATAATCAAATGAGCTTTAACTTAATTTGATATTGAGCTCATAGATACTTAACACTTGTTTTTAAATCGATGAAAATCTTGGGTCCATATGGAACCCCTCCCCAGTTGTCCAATAATGGGATTCTTAAACACCTTATGCACATAAGTGTTAACTTTTAAAACAGAGGAAAATTAAATTTAACTTAACATATGTAATATGTGGTTCAATCCTAACTTGGATTCAGAAGTGGTTAACCTCTACAAATCAAAAATTAGAGGTAGATGATGAGGGTTCAAGATCTGTGCCAGTAAATTAAGTGTTAGGCCCACTCATGTTTTTAATTTACATTAATGACACTGTCGGTAAACTTAGTGCAAACACTAAAATCTGTTTTGATTCGCTGATAATGGTCTACAATATGGATCAATTACATCTGACAATCAGAAGTTTGCACATCAACCCACATGCATCTAGATTAAATTGGACTTCAGCAAATGATCACATGAGTGTAAGTGACTTCGCATGCACATATGCATAGATGTGTTATTTACACTCACACGCAGACCCTAGCATGTCAATACGTGTCACTGGAGTAAAGTCAAATTAATGTGCAACCGTGCGAACACAATTTGTAATTCCAAAATGGACATGATTCTAGATGCATCTAGATTGGACACTTCCATGTGGCGAGCCTCATTGCCATCAGCCATGGGGCTCAAATTTGGACATTTGGAGCTACTTGGGTCTTGCAGGGCGTAATCAAATGCGGGTACATAAGGTAAAGGTTGCACATACGTTCAAACCAGGGCAGAAATACACTGCGGATAATGTCCATTTATGATGTATCACCTGTGATATAAATGGTGTGAAAGAGTTAAAATGTTCACAAATAAAATTAGTTAATCCCACATAACAAGAAGAAGAGGAAAATCAAATTCTATACACACACTTACTAAAACATATATTCAACAAAGTAATATTTTATGATTTAATAGCCCAGGAATGTGAAAATAAGTACAAATTATGCTTCGTCACAAATTGTTTCCTCTTAAAAAACGTAAAGATTTAAAGATATATTGAAAGCATGTTAGTGCTCTGTGAACAAAGCCACTTTTGTACAGAAGAGACGGATTTAATTAATGCAACACAGGAAAAGAGCAATAAAGTAAGCTTAAGCAGCAAGGCTTTTAACTAAGTGCAATTTCCATTTACATAAGTCAAACTCTGACATTCTCAAATCCTTGGTAAATGCAAAAGGAAGCACTGCTGTCAGTGTAATGTAATTGCAAACAAGAGAGCAGTATGTGTATTTTAAATTACAAGCTATTTTCTTTTACCTTGGAATCACACAGAGATGAGCAGATGTTCAATGCTCTTGTAAAACTAACTACTACTTTAAACTAATGCACATATGTGAACCATTGTATCGAAAGGTACCATAAGGTCGGCATAGTAAATTACGAGATACAGGCCATTGAAGCTGATTATAGTCAAAAATCATGTCAAAGGTCAAATTTCATCAGAAACGTTACCTTTGAAGTATATTCTATCATATTAATCAGGTTCCAACATCAAAAACATAAGACAAATGTTTAAAAAAACAAGATAAAAATCCTTTCTCCATTCAAATTTTACAAGTACAATAATTTTAAACTTTACTTTCTCAAGAACTATAGTTTTCTGAATCAGAATGATGCCTTTTACCAATTTGAATGTAATTTTGCAATCAAACATCCAATAACCAAAAGCAAGGTGACATTTTAAAGCTTAAAATATACTTTTACAGATAAGACCAACAAAAAATCAATTGTCATTTGGGGATCCTTAATGTACATTTCCATATGACAGGTCACATATAACCTTCTTGTATGAAAGTTGATTAAAATTAAATATACAATAAAAGGAAGTATTAACAAATTGGTTTTTTGCATTTATAGCATTTTCATTTTAAAAGGCACAAAATAAAATATATAACGAACTAATGTAATAAATTGAAAGTATCAAAAGCCAAAAAAATATATAGAATAATAAAGTTTTGCAAATTCTGATTCCATTTTAAATTATATACGAGTTGTATAGAAAGAGACTTGTTTCCATAAGCTTGCACAATTGAAAAAGTTGTTTGAAGGAAAGTCTCTGAGTCTTCAAAAATCATGGTTTGATATCATAAAAATTTGACAAAATTTCGAAATTTTATTTGAGGATGATTTACACTTCACATGCTAGACAATAACACTTAATCAATAAATATCAGGAAAATTTTGATCAAAACCTTCAGAAAGTCAAAAATTTCAATTTTATTTTGTTTTTTGATCTTGGGGTATGAGGCTATTCTCTAAACGTATTTATTGAAGCTATATATAAAGAAAGAGCCCAAGATTCGTTTGTAAAACAATCAGAAGTTTGCACATCAACCCACATGCATCTAGATTAAATTGGACTTCAGCAAATGATCACATGAGTGTAAGTGACTTCGCATGCACATATGCATAGATGTGTTATTTACACTCACACGCAGACCCTAGCATGTCAATACGCGTCACTGGAGTAAAGTCTGAT
The DNA here is from genome assembly GCA_000969725.1 of Ophiothrix spiculata. Taxonomy (NCBI): domain Eukaryota; kingdom Metazoa; phylum Echinodermata; class Ophiuroidea; order Amphilepidida; family Ophiotrichidae; genus Ophiothrix; species Ophiothrix spiculata. The sequence continues at coordinate 2,286 of JXSR01S002827.1, read as the reverse complement.
TGACGTGCAACTGTGCGAAAACAATATGTACTTCAAAAATGGACATGATTCTAGATGCATCTAGATTGGACACTTCCATGTGGAGAGCCTCATTGTCATCAGCCATGGGGCTTAATGGAGCTACTTGGGTCTTGCAGAGCGTAATCAAATTCGGGAACATAAGATTAAGGTTGCATATACATTCAAACCAGGACAGACCGAAAATGTTCAAAAATGAATTTAGTTAATCCGACATGCAAAGAAGAGAAAAATCTAATTCTATACACATACTTACTAAAACATATATTCAAAAAAATAGTATTTTATGATTTAATAGCCAAGGAATGTGAAAATAAGTACAAATTATGCATTGTCACATATTGTTTCCTCTTCAAAAAACGTAAAGATTTAAAGATATATTGAAAGCATGTTAGTGCTCTGTGAACAAAGCCACTTTTGTACAGAAGAGACGGATTTAATTAATGCAACACAGGAAAAGAGCAATAAAGTAAGCTTAAGCAGCAAGGCTTTTAACTAAGTGCAATTTCCATTTACATAAGTCAAACTCTGACATTCTCAAATCCTTGGTAAATGCAAAAGGAAGCACTGCTGTCAGTGTAATGTAATTGCAAACAAGAGAGCAGTATGTGTATTTTAAATTACAAGCTATTTTCTTTTATCTTGGAATCACACTGAAATGAGCAGATGTTCAATGCTCTTGTAAAACTAACTACTACTTTAAACTAATACACATATGTGAACCGTCGTATCGAAAGGTACCATAAGGTCGGCATAGTAAATTACGAGATACGGGCCATTGAAGCTGACCATAGTCAAAAATCAAATTTCTAATTTCATCAGAAATGTTACCTTTGGAGTGTATTCTATCATATTAATCAGGTTGCAACATCAAAAACATAAGACAATGTTTTAAAAACCGAGATAAAAATCCTTTCTCCATTCAAGTTTTACCAGTACAGGAATTTTAAACATGATTTTCTCAAGAACTATAGTTTTCTGAATCAGAACGATGCCTTTTACCAATTTGGATGTAATTTTGCAATTGAATATCCAATAACCAAGAGCAAGGTGACATTTTAAAGCTTAACATATACCTTTTCAGATGAGACAAAAAAAATCAATTGTCATTGGGATCCTTAATGTACCTTTCCATATGACAGGTTACATATAACCTTCTTGTATGAAAGTTGATTAAGATGAAATATACAATAAATGGAAGTATTAATATTTTTTTTTTTTTTTTTTGCATTTATAGCATTTTTATTTTAAAAGGCACAAAATAAAATGTAATAATGTAATGTAATAAATTGAAAGTATCAAAAGCCAAAAAATATATAGAACAATCAAGTTTTGCAAATTCTGATTTGTTTTTAAATTATATCCCAGTTGTATAGAAAGAGACTTGTTTACACAAGCTTGTACGATTGACAAATTTGTTTGGAGGGAAGTCTCCGAGTCTTCAAAATCAAAATTTGGGTTAAACACTCGACCAATTGGATATATGTGATGGCTCATCCCGAAAGGGGGGACTTTGCAGATGATATCAATTTTGATTTTATCATTTCATATGTTACAGCATTTTCTAAGCTTTAAAATGACACCGTACTTGTTAAATTGATCAAGGCGATCAAATTTTAAAACAGAAAATCTGCTACAAATTCTTATTATTTTCTTTATTTACACCTGCCTATTTTCATTGCATCAGTTTCGAAAAGTGTTCTGTCGCAAAGTCTCCCTTTTCGGGGTGAGTCATCACATATTAACTATTATAAAGAATTTATCATGGTTTGATATCATAAAAAGATATTCATTAAGTAGTTCAACAGTTTATTCCTATTCCACAGTACCCTTCTCATTCTATTGACATGAAACAATAGCACACCAAGTTATGACTTTGGAAGCTTTCTTTGTTAAACAGCCAAGTTAGCTCTCCTTATGTATGCAATTTAAAGGTGATTAAGCTTACAGTGGGGAGAGCAGGTGGCAATGTGACAAATGCATGCAAAGCAGCCATTTTGATATTCAACATTGTGTTTTACTTTTTTTACTTTACAAAAGATGAAAAATTCATTTCAAAGATGATCATGAATTTCAAATTGATGACTTTCCAATGATGAATGAATGAATGTGTTAATTATTTATTTACTAATTTACCTAATTTAATTCATGATAAAAGATGACAAATTCCCATATTAATCTAGGTAAAAGTATAATTATCTAATCTTTTTCAGGATGCAAACTAGATGCTTGAATGTCAAAAAAAAATCATTTTAAATTTGAGTGGAG
>JXSR01S002825.1:145105-158645 GCA_000969725.1 Ophiothrix spiculata | reverse complement strand
TTTTGTATGAAATAGGGGTGAATTGTTTGGAAAATGTACTTGAAATGGCACGTAAAAGGGGGTCATTTCTGACCCAGGGAACGCATGTGCGTTACGTCTTTAAATACAAAGAGACGACACCGGGCATAGAGGGTGTCCTAGAAATAACCTTACAATCTTTGTGTGTAATTTTCTTGGGTTTTACGAATAGTTAGAAAGTATGTAAAGGTTGCATTTTATAGCCCATGAATTGATCTTTTGAATACCGCTTGTTTCATTTCAATCGGTAGTGTACAAGAAAAGTTGTGTCTTATCAAATAGTTGGTTGGATTTTTGTCTGGTCCAATTTCATGATAATTGGCCATAAAGTAGGGGTGTTTCTGAATGGAATAAAAATGGGTCAACTTGGAAAATGTATCATATTTGTCTTATTTTTACATCAAATTTGTTCATTTTTTCAGCACAGATAATGCTTTATACATAACAAATTAGTAAACATTGTTATGTTTGAATGAACAGATCAATGCCAAAACTCAATAGAACTTCATTCAAGTGGAACTTACAAACTCGTGAAATTGGACCACAAAATTTAACATACAAATATTTGAAAAAGCATAACTTTTGTTGTACATTACCGGTTGAAATGAAACAAACAGTATCTAAAAGTTCCATTCATGGGCTATAAAATGCAATCTTCACATACTTTCTAACTATCCGTTAAACCTAGGAAAATTACACACAAAGATTGTAAGGTTTTTTCTGTTTAGTACATGTTCAATATGTGAAACTTTGTACGCTAATCGTACATTTTGCACTATACGGTGATGTCTGACAGAGCCTTTACCCACTGTTATAATTTGAAACTTTGTGGTCACCAATTAAAGAGTTGTAGAATACTACATTATAGAACATTTTTATCCCGACTTAAGGTATGTACACAATACACAGGAATAGTGGAAAATCTTACAAATTGATTAATGAGTTCATTTCCTCAAAATTATTAAAATGACAATTGAAAAAATGTTTAAGACAGCTTCTACACTGCTCTGGAAGCTTCTCCCTTTATTTCCCTACTCGGCAATTTTGCAATTTTAAACGGTTTAAGCATAACACAGTGAGGATACAGTTTACGCACATTGTTTAGTGTTACTAACAGTGATGGATTATCAAAGATCTGCAAAGAAATGTCCAAAATTGATTTCATGATGTTGCATTTATTTTGTTTGAGATCATAATATCACACCTCAGCCATTAATATGAGCTAATTATGCCCGAGTATCATGCTAATATAGTTAATACAAGCCCATTATTAATATTAAAGTCAGTTCTGAATATTTTGTTGCACCCCTGGCCCGTTTTAATACTATTCATATTTCATGATGCATAAAATGCATAATAGCGGTAGTAGCTTTACACTAGACTCTTTGCAGCTGAGGCTTTCGGAACCTAGCATGATGTTAAAATCATTGAACTTAAAAAGTCTGCATTAGAGAATAGGTGACAACCTTTGGTGAAAGTAATAACCATGATTACAGGCACATGGAGTCTATACAGCATGACCATAATTTATACGAATCAACACGATGAGCCCACGTGCAAAATAAACAAACCGACATGCATTCAAGAGAGGCCAAATTCTCAGAATTCACACTGTGCAACATAATTTTAAGAGCCTGAATTGAAAACAGATATAATGTTCTCTCTTGATCATATGAATAAAACATGTTGCACAGTCTAGATTTTTGACATTTATACAGATAATTTTGCCTTATAAAATATAGATAATGGTGAAACTATACCACTAAGGTGAATGAAAATAAAAATCAACCTTTGTAAAGTTACATTATTTTTTCAACTATTATGGATGACTTATTTACTTTAAATTTCTACAAACTTGATTTAAGTCATTTTTTCAGCATTTAATGCTTTAGTTTGTTCATGAAAAAATAAAACATGAAAAATCGATCTGTCACTAAATTCCGGTACTGGCCCCAGAAGTTGCTTTAAATGTCTAAAATATAGAACTAAACACCATGAAAAACATTTCTAGTTATTGTCCTTTCTCTACACTTTTTACTGTATATATACTATTTTTAGAAAGTACTTCCACATGCTAATTCATATCCATAAACTATTCCCTTTGAACTTGAACAGTTCTAGTCAAATCGTCAGAGACAATTATGTTTGAATGAATGCGGTTAGGCATAGTACCTATGTTTATGTTCTATACTATGAAAAGCGTAACAAGATTGAACACTGTTACTCCTGAACTGTATCATTTAATATTCAAAACAGCAAAGTGTTTCACACAAATTCACGTCAAAATATGTGGAATAAATCAAATAACATTTGATTAAGTACAACAAGGAGACACTCATTCTTTGCATCAGGAACTACACTAATACTATAAAAAATAATGGAAACAAACAGAAAATTCACTTCATCTGGTGTTATTCAACTGATTTGCTGTGCAGTTTTGATTCAGTTTTCATCAGGACAATATCTTCAATTAAATCACGAAGTAACTTTAGTTAATGGCACAGGGCCAGTTGTTATCATTGAATGTGTAGCTAAATTTCCTCCAGACTCTTCCAGTGCCACAGTAAAGTTATCCATTGACGGTATTGTGCTTGCTGAGAATGACAATCCAACAGTATCTACTCCTAGGTATAACTTTGATTACTTCTCTAATTCTATAACCGCAACACTACAACTCAGTATCATCAATTCACTTAAGCAAGACAAAGGCCTATATCAGTGTGAAAAGGAATATGATCTGGATGGTACTCAACTGTCTCATATGACTAAAACTGATGTAATAATCGACCAGTATCTCCCTGCACCAAACTTTCCTACATGTAGTGTTACAGTACAACCTCCTGTATTGTTGGATGGTAGCCTCACAACATTTAACTGCAATGCTGAAGATTCAAACCCAACTGTTAAATTGGAATTACAATTTCCGAGTACTTCTTTTAGTTTTGATGAAAATAATGCATCACATGATTTTGTAGTTAATGCAAAATATAACAATACCAAACTTACATGCATTATGAAGAGTGACACTTTTCCGACAGCAAAAAGAGAATGTTATGTTGGTCCCATAGTGGTTTTAGAATTACAGATCAACCATGATGTAATTTTGACTAATGACATTGGACCTGTTGTTACTATTGAATGTGCAGCTACATTTCCACAAGAGTCTACTAACCACATTGTAAAGTTATCACTTGACAATATACTACTGGCAGTGAATGAAAATCCAATGCTACTCACTACTAGGTATGACTTCAATTACATCTATAATTCTGTTAACTCAACATTGCAACTTAATATTATCAATGCTGTTAAGCACGATGAAGGCCTGTATCAGTGTGAAATGGAATACAATCTAGATAGTACGAAGCAGTCCTTCATTAATGAAACTGATGTAACAATTGACCAGTATCTCCCTGCACTACATTATCCTACATGCGATTTGCAACCATCTGGACCTGTATTGCTTGATGGCAGCCTTGCAACATTCAACTGCAATGCTGGAGATTCGAATCCACATGTTGCATTAGAGCTGCACACTACTGGAAGTAGCCTAGGATCCATCAATGAAAATAGAAAATCTCTTGAATTTGTAGTTAATGCAAAATACAACAATACCAAATTTGCATGTATTATGAGGAGTGAAACTTTTCCAACAGCAAATAGAGCCTGCTATGTGGGTCCGATAAAGATCTTACTACATGAAGCAACAACGTTATCATCAGAATCAATTGGGACATCCTCAACACAAACAATTACTGGATATCTGCCCAGTCAGGAAATCATTTCGAAAAAGACATGTGTATGTAACATGTCCAATTCACCAACATGGGGTGTTGTGGGAGGAGTCATAGGAGCTTTTGTAGCATCTGCTACCATCTTCATTATTAATTATTTACTGAAGCACTTCACTAAATCTACACCTACGTATGAACATAGAATAAACACTCTCATGTCATGTAGTGTTTCCAGGAAAAAAGTTCAACTTGACCAACATGACCAATATGAGCACAGAATAAATATTGCAATGTCATCCACTTCCAATGAGGAACCCGACAGTTTGGATGTTGATTACCTCAAACCAAACCCTAAACCCAACACTTCTGACAGTGGAACAAGTGTGGTGACTTTGGAAGGGGAATCAACTGATCATCCATACACTGCTTACCAAAAACAACCAGAGCCAGAACAATATGCTTCTTTGAATCAAAGTATCAAGCCATCATCTGACCAGCAATCTACTGATCATCCATACACTGTTTATCAAAAACAACCAGAGCCAGAACCATATGCTTCTCTGAATCAAACTACCAAGCCATTATCTGACCAGCAATCTACTGATCATCCATACACTGCTTACCAAAAACAACCAGAGCCAGAACCGTATGCTTCTCTGAATCAAACTACCAAGCCATTATCTGACCAACAATCTACTGATCATCCATACACTGCTTACCAAAAACAACCTGAGCCAGAACCATATGCTTCTCTGAATCAAACTACCAAGCCATTATCTGACAAGCAATCTACTGATCATCCATACACTGCGTATCAAAAACAACCTGAGCCAGAGCCATATGCTTCTTTGATTCAAACTACCAAGCCATTATCTGACCAGCAATCTACTGATCATCCATACACTGCTTACCAAAAACAATCTGAGCCAGAACCATATGCTTCTCTGAAGCAAACTACCAAGCCATTATCTGACCAGCAATCTACTGATCATCCATACACTGCTTACCAAAAACAACCTGAGCCAGAACCATATGCTTCTCTGAATCAAACTACCAAGCCATTATCTGACCAGCAATCTACTGATCATCCATACACTGATTACCAAAAACAACCAGAGCCAGAACCATATGCTACTTTAAATCAGTCAGCACCACAATCATCTAACGTGACATCTGATGTGGATAATGAGGATGTCCATGACTATGAAGATACCATTAAAGAGCTTTATGGCTAAACACAACTAAGCTACTATGAAGATACTAATTACCATTTGATATCTTCATGTCTTGTGTTACATCTTGTCTCTTTCCAATAATTGTGCACTAAAATATATATATTACAATGTAATGATGCACAGCATATGTGATGCATTACTGCAAAAGGTACTTCGAGTCCGAGCTACAAGTGTCTAATTAACAAACTGTTAATGACCAATTAATAATAATCAATATTTGAAGAGAGGGTATTAAAATAATGCCATCATTTAGGTTCCTGGGTGAAATAACAACAGAATAAAGGCAAGAACTGCAAGAGGTGCTTTAGTTAACTGCCCTTTCTTAAAATATTGATTATTGATTGGTTTTTATGAGTTTGTTAATCAGACACTTGTAGGTCCGACCTTTTGCTGTAACGCATCGCATATTTCAAAGTCTACGTCTTTTTAAAAACCTGACTAAAATTAGATGTATCTGATGCATTTTTGATTGTATATGGTACTGAGTACTACCTGGCATATATAAAATAATGCATCTTAGCTCCATTGTGATGGAGCATACAGGGTGTATCAAAATGATTAGTACTCAACTTTGTGATTTTTTACACAAATTCTATAATTGCTAGCATAATTTTTTTCACAGATATAAAAAGACCAATTCAATACCTTCTGTTTAAAAAAATAATTTTGAAAATTGATGCACGCAATCGGAGTTTACGTTGGTTAGAAGAAATTATGTTTTTTATGGGTAATAAATAGCTTATGCCTAAAGCAAGATATCCAAATTGTAAGTGTTTACATGTGATTAGTCAAGTGGAACAGCCTAAGACATTTGAAGTAAAATTGTTTCTCATACGGCATCAAAAGCCACAAATTATCAAAAACGGGGAAATTGAATGTTGTGTGGTGTTTTATGCTAGGCAATTTTCAAATTGAAATGAGTTCCGTATATTTGCATGATTTGCCAATTTGCAACATCAGAAAGTTATTGGTAAATGACAATTAGAAGCATGCAATAGGCATCACACAGAATTATTGCAAATAGATATAAATATTTCTACAAATTATTTACTGTCATGAACTTATTTTGTGAAAAAATTAAAAAGAAACATCTTTTAGAGACAAAGACAGGTAGTGTCTCCATTTAAAAGATAGGTAACATTTTCTATTTAATCAATGGAAAGTATTTCGTATAATCATTAAGTTCTTTCTCCATGGAATGAGAAGTCAAACAGAGCTTTCAACATTGGATTTTGGCAATTTTGAAAGTAAAATTATATTTTAAGGTAGAAAATATAAATTAGAATCTCTCGCAGACAGAGTTATAGATTTCTGTCTTCATTGAATTGAAAAGGTAACAAATCAAATCCGTGGCGAGTTTTCAAAACTGGTGCCTTTACAGAATCCTGCCGTTCTTGGAAATGAAATGACAAAATGCTCTCATTCTTTTTGCAACTTATAGACAAAGAAATGTACTACCAATTCAGATAATTTCAAGTTTCAAAATGGAATGGGAAGTATTTTTAAACATTTATTTACTAATCATTTTGATACACCCTGTACATCCAAACTGTAAATACATTATACACAGGAAGAGAAGATCTTGGAAATGCGATTTATTCCATTAATTTTTCTCAAAATAGTGGTTAATATTGAATAAGCTTTCTTTAATAAATGTGGTGCTGGTTTCCCGTTAAAAGGTATTTTTATCAAATAATTTACACAGAAGTGTCTGAATATGTGGACTAAATCAAGTTATATTTTATTTCAGTAGAGAAAGAAAACAAGTTACTCATTTATTGCATCGGTTACAAGGAACTACACTAATACTACACAAATAACGGCAGCAAAATTGAATCGCTTAGGGGTGGCTTCATTACTCAACCGGCGGTTGTCTGGCGGTTCTGGGCGGTTGAACCGGGTCAAATATATATTCTGTGTATGAATATTCAAGCACACTCCACTACCAACCGCCGGCTAGTTTAAGTCCCCAACCGGCAAACTTATAACTAAGTCAATATCTCGATTGGCAATCGACATAATTACCTCCTCATGATTCGATCCAATTTGATAAATCGATCCCGTCTGTCAATGCATATTGATATCTTTGTGTTGTTCGTCATAATTTGTCAAATGTAAAGTTAATATATTTCAAATACTAGTAAATAAATCGGAGCAGGAAAGTTTCCATATCGGAGTAATTAGTCCTATTAAACATTATATCTGTGTACGAATATTCCTGCTTTACGATCGCGTTCAGCACGGTGTTTCTAGATATTATAAAAAAATCAAGCTGAATAACACTGATACAATACTCCGATATACATTTGATTATTTAAGATATCAGTAACATTTTGCAAAATTGTTTAGGTTTTTTGAACTAAAGCACGGAATAAATAAAAAAAGACATAAAATTAAATCGAATATGTAATGGAATTCACGGAAATGAAGACTTTGCGTTTGTTTATCCTTGCCCAAATTATGTACATAATCTTATCCTCAACATTTGGAATATTAAGAGCTATTAAGGATAAATTCGTGAGAGAACTTGGTTATATTTAGTTTTAGTTTCGGTCTTTCTCCTTATTCTTCTTTTTTATTCTTATAATTTAATATATTTTAATTTATTAAAATAATGGTATAAATTTAAATTTGGAGCCTATGATGACGGAATGATAGGTGCGATCTCGAAATTTGTATAAGCCTACTTTTTGAGTAATAAAATAAAATGACATTGAAAAGTATATTGTTTAGTTATGAATTTAATATAAACATGACTATAAAATGATGATATTCCAAGTGACATGAACTCAATCCTTTGGGTATGGTATGATTAAGATTTACAAACAAAAATGAAAACGTATACCGATAATAATCGCAATCGTTTATGATACATTAACTATATTATTATATAGATAGTACAAAATACGGCATGCTTTTAATTCAAACATATTAGGTAAAATCAGAGAAGAGAATAAAACAATAAGATTGATAAATTTGATACAAAATGAAAATTTAAAACCAATAACATGCTATACAAACAACAAACATGACTTTTAAATTTAAAGCAAATTCTCACTGGTTCTATGAATAAAATTTATATACAGAGTTTACCGAAAGTGACGATCCAGAATATTCGGGGGAAATGATTGCGTGGTTAAAAACAAAATATATATGCCCAAATGATATTAATTAATGAGCCTGAGCCGTATTTTGATTTAGACAAATAAAATGTCATGATTAAAACAATTTATTCAACATGTTCAATATACATACTTACAATTTTGACAGATGAAAACAATAATCGCATACGGAAGCCAATAAATCAATGATTGGTAATGGGCCAATCGACATTGCTCAGCGTGAAAACACTTAACTTGGTGGCTGGCTATTTGCAAAGTTGTCCAACCGGGGATGTTTACTAGTGCGTAAATATTGACCTCATTATCTACTAATTACTAAATAAAACTTGCAAGTCGTTGCCAACCGCCCAGAACCGCCAGACAACCGCCGGTTGAGTAATGAAGCTGCCCCTTACTGTGTGGCTGAGGTTTAGTTTTCATTAGGAAAAGGATTACAGATATATTACAAAGGTACTCATTCTAGAAAAATTCTCCACAAAATAACAATATGCCAAATTTCATGCATTTTACAAAACTGCATGAACTTCTCAAGAACCTTTAAAAATATTCAAGAAAATGAAGTGAAGATAGCCTCTTAAAAGTCTGGTTCAACTATAATTGGAAACTAGAGAAACTTAATACAAAAGTGAATGGTGGGACATGCCAAGTACAATTCAGTTAGCAAAATCAGGCTGTCTGGTGCCTCAATCAGTGCCTTTTCCGTTGTAATTTTATTGATGGGTGTACTGCCCAAACTTTTTTCAAAAATTGCAACCAAATGGCTCAAATGTTGGCATTTTTTTCCAAAAAACCCTCTGAAAATTTGTACCAAAATTGTGCAAATTTTTGCATAAAAATCAGACTCAAAGTTAGGGAAATTTGGTACATGGATGGGTCTCTTCTCTAAAATATAGGTATTTGTAAGGGTGGCATATATAACAATCTCATAATGGATAGCCTAAAGGAAGTAAAACTACACCGAGTGACTAAGAATAATTCTATATTCAAATTATCAAAGAGACAATTATTATTTTTGCTTTGAAATGATATAATATAGTTAGTGGGTGGAACCTAACCTTTTGTATATATGTTTTATGATCTAAACTGTCAAATTCTTAACAAGAATTGAACTCTGACATTTAATATTCAATACAGAACGCAAACTTCTTACAAAAAAGTCATAAAACGTGGAATAAATCAAGTGTATTTATATTTCATCACAGTAAAGGAAGACAACAGGTCACTTATTCTTTGCGTCAAGTTTGAGGAGTTAAACTAATAGTACTACTAATACTATTACTCACATGAAATATGGCATCAATTTGTCATTTCACTTTGTTTGTCTTTATAGAACTACTATATTGTCACTCTATATTGTGTGGTTTTAGTTCACTTTTCATCAGGACAAGAATTAGGTATTCAAACATGCTACAGAGTTGTTCATCGCTCCCTTACGAAAATGGCATGCATTTTTACATGCATGTTGCATGCTTAAAAACTAGCATGTTGCATGCTAAAAATGAGCATGTGGCATGCTAGAAAATAGCATGCAACATGCTATTTTCATGCCAGAACATGCAGGAATTTGGAACATTACATGCATAAAACATGCATGTTACATGTATGCAACATACATGCTGCATGCATGTTTATCCAAATAGCATGCGTATACCACAACATGCATGTAACATGCATGTGAGCTGTGAACATGCAGTAATTTGGAACATTACATGCATAAAACATGCATGTGAGAAGTGACATGCATGCAAACGTTTTTTGGTTACATGCATGTGTACCTGAAATAATTAAATACAGGCGTCCATGATTATGGCCTGTCATATATTCACTACAGTAGCAACTCGTTAACACAAACTCTGTTCTGATCAGTATAGCAAGTAGTATGCTAATTCCCATGTTGCCTCTTCCTAAGGAGCAAATTGTCCTTTGTGCCTGACGGCAACCATTTCCAAATGACATACAAAAAAGAAAGATCTCACCTGTAATACGACGTATCCAAAGCTTGACAGTTTAGGATGTCAGCCTATAACTGCAAGTGGTAGAAGCCCACGGTGACAATGTCAATCTGCATTGTCAGTCCCAGATCACTATATGCTTGGTTGAAGTTAAGCTTAACTCCAAACTGCTGAATTCGGAAGACTTGTTATGTGGTGCTAGAAGCTCAAGATTTTATGTTGCAAATCTTGTCTAAATTCACTCAAATATTAAGAGCCACACTGGTTTAACTTTAAAAAGGCTATGAACTAGCAAAATACAACAGAAACTTTTAATTAAATGTTGAAAAAATGATGAAAAAATTTAAAAGGTCAGGAGCTCAATAAACCATGTCTGTGCTCGACTGACTCTACAGCTAACAAGCAAAATAAAATGCATGATACAAACCAATCAATTTCACATGCATGTGAAAAATGGTAAACATGCATGTGCTCTTTATGCATGCATATAATTTTGCATGCTTTCAAATTTTGACATGCATGTGGTATGATGCATGCAACAAATGACATGCATGCACATCAGTTGCATACATGCGGAATTTAAGAACATGCATGCACATGCACAAAATATGCATGCACATGCATAAAACATGCATGCGCATGCATGTTTTAATGCGTGCATTTTTGTAAGGGCTAATCAACAACGATGCATCCATGCGTCTGCGTATTTTTATCGCGCGAGGGGGGCTTTAGCCACCCCAGTGTGGTAAAAATACGCCGACGCATCGGATGCAGAGTTGTTGATTAGCGATGAACAACTCTGTAGCATGTTTGAATACCTTTCAACAACGAAAATCTTCCTGAAAACGTATGAATTGAATTCTAAATGTTTTCAATTTAACAGATACTCATCTCAATAAAAAATACTTTGAAGAATCTTAAACAAAATGCTAGTTTTTAATTGTTGCTTTGTCGTTTTCAACTGTTCCCAAGCGCCAGTCCTTGCACATACTCAAGTTCCCGACGCGCGATGAACAGTGCGCCGATTTATGTGCACTGCGTAAACGCACCTCCGTGTACGCTGTGCTGTGCGTGACGCGCTTATTTGAATATCAACTGTGGATTCATCACTAATCAACAACGGCGCGCTCCCGTATAAGAAGATACGGTGAGTTGTTGAACTTCAGATCAACCATGATGTTACTCTGACTAATGACATCGGACCTGTTGTTATCATTGAGTGTGTAGCAACATTTCCTCAAAATTCCACAAGTCACACTTTAAAGTTATCACTTCATAGTATAGTGCTTGCTGAGAATGAAAATCCAAGAGTACCCAGTTCTAGATATAACTATGACTATTCCTATGATTCTGTTAAGTCAACATTGCAACTCAATATTATGAATGCCATAAAAGAGGATGAAGGTCAGTATCAGTGTAGAATGGAATACAATTTAAGTATACAAGTAAATGGAACTGCTACTAGTACTAGGCTTTCCAATATGACTGAAACTGATGTAACAATTGACCAGTGTCTCCCTGCACCAAACTTTCCTACATGTGTTTTACAACCACCTGTACTGAATGATGGTAGTCTTGCCACATTTAAGGGTCCTGTTAAGGCTTTTATTTTGACTTTCTTTTTTGGCTTATAAGTCTAAAAATATTAAGTTACAGTATAGAAAAGTATACATTTCTAGAAAGGAAATTTGACAAGGAATCTGTTTATGCTATTGGTTTGGTTCGAAAATGACCATATTTGGAAAAAAATAGCAAAAAACAGTGATTTTTGCCTAAACATGAAACGGGAAAAGTAACTACAAAAATTGCTATTGCCATTTTATCACATATCGTTTTTTGGAAACTGCACAAAATTATCTAGGATCGCATTTTTTATTTCTTCAAATAAAGCCGAATTTTTCGAAATATAATGAAAACCATGTTGAATGTGCCGTTTCCGACATTTATCATGCATCAATTTTGATAGAAACTAATGAATATCTTTGATTTTAGGACCTTAAATTGAAAAATGAGAAACGCGATCCTAGATTTTGATGTACTGAACATAATGGTTGAAAAAGCTTTCTTTGTACTTTTTAGTTTTTTTAGTTACGTTTCCCGTAAAAATGATGTTTTTTCATCAAAACTGAAATGGAGAAATCCCATGTTTAATGAAGAAATCGCACATTTTGACCTAAAATCCATGAATTTTGAGGTCTAAACCTTGGGCATCAGACATTAAAACTTATTATGTAATTGATATTATTGGTAAATGTTGTGCTCAACTTTCAGATCCAATTTTATGCCCCTTATATTGTAATTATTGAAAGAAATCTAAAATACCAATATTCAATTATTTGGTCTTTGTTTACAACATTGACAAGTTTATTGCGGGATTTTAACAAATGTGCTCATGCAAGAACATAACGCAACGCGTTCACCCGCGCACGCAGTACTTGTTGTCGCGCAAACAGGCACGCGCATCAAAACACGCAACCTAAACGCAAAACATAGGACGCGTATCTATGCCCATATTTTCCCGCCAACAGCCACGTGTTTTTTTTACTGTAAAATGTCAAAATAATCTTTTAATTTTGCCTATAAAATAAGTTTCAAAGTTTTGTTTTTAAGTATTTTATTGTCTGTAATAAAAGATAACAAGCTGAAGTATCAGAAAATGCAGAAAAACTTAATTCTGCTTTAGAACAAGCTGCCGGGATTAACAGGCCCCTTAACTGTGATGCTGGTGATTCAAACCCAAATGTTAAATTGGAACTGCAACTGAGAGGAACCCCTTTGACCTTTGATGAAAATAGCATATCTTTTGAATTTATAGCTAATGTAAGATACAACAATACCAAATTTGCATGTATTATGAAGAGTGATACATTTCCAACAGCAAGTAGAGCCTGCTATGTGGGTCCCATAAAGATATTACCATATCAACCAACAACATCAACATTTGAGTCACTTGGGATATCATCAACACAAACAATTACTGGATATCTGCCCAGTCAGGAAATCATTTCGAAAGAGTCATGTGTATGTAACATGTGTAATGCACCAACATGGGGTGTTGTGGGAGCAGTCATTGGGGCTTTAGTAGCATCTGTGACTATCCTCATTATAAACTATTTAATGAAGCACTTTAACAAATCTATACCTACATATGAACATAGAATAAACACTCTTGTATCATCCAGCATTTCTAGTAAAGAACTGCAACCTGACCAATATGAACACAGTATAAATACTACAATGTAATCAGCTCCCAATGAAGAACCTCATGGCTTGGATCTTGATTATCTGAAGCCAAAGTCTGAAACCCATTCTTCTAGCAACGCAACAAATGTACTTACTTTGGATGGGCAGTCTTATGAGCATCCATACACTGCTTACCAAAAACAACCTGAGCCAGAACCATATGCTTCTCTGAATCAAACTACCAAGCCATTGGGCCGTATGCATAAAAAGTAGTAAATACTATTTACTTGAAATTT
>JXSR01S002825.1:47125-58876 GCA_000969725.1 Ophiothrix spiculata | reverse complement strand
TTGGCCTGTTCAATAAAATTAACAACATTCGGCTGTCGTAAACTGGGGTGACTTTGAACGCCGGGGTGACTTTAAACAATATTTTGGTGTTTTGTGAACTTCTCATCTCGCCTGATAGTAGTTTGTACGAGATTTCAGCTATTTGCCAGAGATGGTTGGAATCCTTTACAAATCATCATCAGGTAAGATGTGTGTTTTGCGATCAACCTTGTCAAAGTTTGGTTCAAAGTCACCCCAGTTTCCGGTACTTAAATATTGTAAAAATTGTGTGTGAAACCTTCAGTAAAGATGGAAACTTAAATTTTGTTTTTCTTGTTAACCTTCAGTAGGAGACTATTCTATAAAAGCAGGGGTTCAATTGAACTTTGCATGGTGCCATGTTTGCTGCAACACATCAAACAATGCTCAAATCTCGAAATGGTTGGCAAAACATGTGGGGATGATGCTGAACTTTTATTTTTTTAACATTTGTGATTTTGTAAAGGGTTTGCAGATAAAAATATTTGGTATCTCATAAAACAATATGGATCAGCTCAGCCTTAAGATCTGAGCCATAGTTTGTATAACTAAACATTTAGGCCCGTATTCCAGAAAGATGTTTAGCTAAACCATTGCTTAACTGAG
The DNA here is from genome assembly GCA_000969725.1 of Ophiothrix spiculata. Lineage (NCBI taxonomy): Eukaryota > Metazoa > Echinodermata > Ophiuroidea > Amphilepidida > Ophiotrichidae > Ophiothrix > Ophiothrix spiculata. The sequence continues at coordinate 58,252 of JXSR01S002825.1, read as the reverse complement.
CATCAACTGTCAAGGAGTGATACGCATCATTGCAGCTTTCAAGCAGAACAGTTCAATGAGTCGTGCTGTTAACGAGAAATAAAACCTTGATTTAACTAAACACCTTCCTGGAATACGGGCCTTAGTGTAATATGTCTTTGTTGTTGAATTAATTTCAACTGATTTTCTGATAATAACAGAAATTTAGTGGAGAAATTAATGCTTGGTCATGGAACATTTAGAGACACCTACCTATGTGTGATAGCACAAATACTTATCAGAAATGACACTTGAAATTAATTCAATTTTGAACAACGGATATTTGTTACACCAAACATTTGGGAGCCCATACAAATGTGTGATAAAGACGTATCTGTTTAAAGTAACATTAATCAATGCATGTTCAATAAATAAACTTGCTACATAATTGATTACAAAAAAGAATTTATCTTCAACGAACTACTGCTAATGTCGCATATATATGGAAAGAATCGTCGGCCGAGCATGCATTCTACAGCAGTCAAAGCCGGGGACAAAGCCCACACGAGGTTTACAAGTTCACAACAATACATTTGGAGGTAAATGTTCGAGTAGGTTTTGCTGGCTGTGGCATGCTAGCTTGGATAGAGCGCGGCTGACTATTCTTTCTATTATGTGACCGTTCCATCCCAAACCAGCCGTAAATGCTAGCATTTACGGCTAATACGGGCTTGACAGCCACATATGTGACTTAAAGGAGCATGGTCCGATTGCCTCAACTTTTTCCAATTTTTTGAGATTTTGGTTCCAAAATATTGCTCATATTTTTCTCATAACCCAAGTGAAATTTCACGGCTGAGTTATGTTTCGTTTTTGACATATGAAAATGTGTTTAATTATGGTTACCTTAATTCATTTTACACAGTAACATATAGGAGGCTCTAACACAAAATTGCCCATAAAATCAAAATGGTTAGACTGATTCAGCTTTAGTGGTCATCTTTCATATGACATTGAAAACTAAATTTTGAAAAATCAGACCATGCTCCTTCTACAATCATTAAACAAAATGAAACTTCTAGTTCTACACTGGAAGGTAATTTGATCATAGACTCCCTGCAGGTACATATCAAAATAGCTAATTAAATTAATTGGAGTTACTTTTTGATGATATATTAATATCATTAACGTGCATTCTGCATATTGCACTGTGCACAGTACAATTCCATTAATTTGGATGCATAAAATATTCACTGGAAGATAATTTGATCATACACTCCCTGCTAGTACATATCAAAATGGCAAATTAAATTAATTTGAGTTAATTTTGGATGATATATTAATATCATTCACTTGCATTCTGAATATTGCACTCTGCACGATGCAATTCCATGAATTTGTGTGAATAAAATATTCTTGTGTATGATGAAAGTTTCATTTTAATGGTTAGGTACAAAATTTACATATATCACAATATTACACTTTGCTTTAGTGTTGGTAAAAACTACAAATAAAATGTAGCAATAGCAATCCCTACAATTAAATCCTTATCATTAGCAAGCATGATTTAGATTGATAACTGCTCTTTACTTTATGCTTGAGATTCTGTACAAAGTACTCAATCGCAGATTAACTCACTCAGCTTTTCCTTGTGAGCATTGACAACTTCATCTTCAACAATCGGTGTATCAGTTTTGTACAATTACACTTGCATCAAGTAAGACGCACTCTAATCAAGCAAGATGGAATAATTAATTATCATAGTCAGTGAATTTAATTGTGAATGCGTACTCAAAAGTAGATGCGAATAAAACAACCGCGAAAATGTACGCTCACGACAGAGACAAGTGCGTGTTTGCTACACACACCTTCATGAATTAAATCCAACAACTATAATAAATAAATGGATGACTATCGGGAAGACATAATTCATATTGAGTCAATAAGATTTTGGAAACAATGTGGTAGTATAAGGAAGTTAATTTCAATACATTTATCTGTACCATGATCATAATTTATTTAATACCTGAAGAAAATGTACTTTGTCACACTCAAGGGAATTAAAAATTACAGATACTCATTACGCTCATCATGTTAGTCTTGAGGGATAGTTAAGGGGTTTTCTCAGAGATGTAGTTGGTTACGACTGCGGGATAACATTTTTTTTCATAAACAGTAAAAAATCAAAAAATGTTTGCATCCGTTCTGCATGCACAAATTTCAATACACACTGAACACATGCTTTATAACACGCTTGGTTAATCATGCACCACATCGCTGCGTAATATATACACGGGAAATTATGCAGACGCAGATGTGCCATCAAAGTAATCAAATTTTATTGAAAAATGCCCGGTTTTGTAATTTTTCGTGACCCTATTTGTTTAAATCAGTATTTTGAAGTGCGCAACAAATGCTTCAACATTTAAAAATTACAAAAATCAATGGATCATTTATTATTTTAAAAGCTTATAATGATCGACTATTTGGATTTTTCCCTATGTACTATTTGAAATGTCTGTATCTCAAAAACGAGCACGGTGACCTATTTATTTTATTTTAGATTCGTTATCAGCACAAATAAATCTACCAAATACTAAATTCTTAAGAAAATCAATGGAGATTTTGTATCTCTGAGAAAAACCCTTAATATCTTCTTGCTCATGGAGGTGTGTTATGGCAATACATCAGGTACTTATCGGACGAGCAAACAACTTCAAACTCTATGGCCAAAAAAAATTAATTGTTTGATTGGCGTAACATAGAAAAAAAAATAGGGTAGGTAAGTCTATGTTTCACATACAAGAACACAAAAATATATGGCACATATACAAAAACATCTTCAATTTATCTGTAACACATCTTTTATTTGTCATTTTGAATATCCTGCAAGCCATATCTTGGGCTCCTACGAATCGAATCCCATCAAATTTGGGATTTGGAGGTTTTTTATCATGCTGAAAAAAATAAAAATATCTAGGGTCGGTGGTAAAATTAGGGTCGGTCGGGTTACGCCAATCAAACAATTTTTTTTAAGGCCTAAATGGAAATCTTGAGAAATTGGCATAGAATGCTGACCGCAAGGTACAATAGATACTGCTGGAAACTTAGACACGGTCTGAATGCTACGTAAAATGGACATGCAGTCTATGCAACAAGTCCCAATTTAGGTGATCTGCCTAGCTATTGAGCTTGTTTCCAAATAAGTCTGGAGGTTAAATTTAGCGACAACAAGATGGAGAAGAGAATAGATTCCCATTTTTAAATTCCTATATCATACAAGATTGTCATCACGCTCGGACGGAAGATGGCACTATAAAACTCAACCTGCAGTACTTATGGACATCAGTTGCCATTGTTCACAACAATAGCAACTGATGGGTTTAGTTTTATAAAGAGTACCCTTAAGTTTAACATAGATAATTCTAGATACTATTGTTGATATTACTGTTCATTATATTCTTAGTTCTATATAGTTGATCCCTTTTTTGCAATAAGCCCCTCAGTTAAAAGTACATGACTGTAAGACATGATTATTTCCAATATCATTAAAAAATATATCTATAGTGAGTTTTCTTAAGCCCATTACACTTTTTAAAGGTGCAATTCATGATTTTGAAGTGGCCTCTTTTCTAGCTAAATAAAAAGAAGAGTACAACATAAATATATACTGAAAATTTCACTTGATTCCGACAGTTGGTTTCCAAGCTACAAGCTTTTCAGCATTTTGAAAATCCACATAGACTACTGATAAAAGTGACCTTGAGGGTGAAAAATGGATCATGACTTGTCCCTTTAAGTGGAGGTTTTAGAGTTCTTGCATATATACTGGCTAGTAATGATTGATCTGATTGAATGCACATCAGAAAGAAAAATTCTTTAGGCTGATCGCCAAGAATAATCTAAGAAGCCTCTGATTTTTTTTCAGTTATAAATGCAGGCAAAAGATATCATTTGGCAGACATTTTAGCTTGTTTGTGCGAGATGGTAATATACACTCACAACAACAATAAAATATATGATGAAAAACTGGTTGAAATTTGATGGAAATAAACTATGTAATGCAATGCATTTATGCAGAACTGATGTGTATAAGCTGCTATTTGAAATAACTACATATACATAATACCAACTTTGAATTATATATAATTAAATCATACCATATCCATTTACTTATATCATAAGAGCTCTGATTAAATATTTCATGAATGAACCCGTGATTTATGTCAAAAGCAGACATCGGATTCTACAACTATATTTCTCAGATTCTCAACAATTCTGAAACATTCTAAATTTAAACAATAAACTCATGATTTGATGGGAATCAGATTCCTTTTTTAGTACATTGCATATGCATATTGACAGAGTAAAGAATTTTAATTCTTTTAAAAAATAAAATCAACATTAAATTAATTAACACAATTGAATACCAGAATGCAGTACTGGCCAGAGTCAGTTAAATTTGTTTGGGGAACAATTAAAAAAAAATCCTTACTATTCCCCCTGTTTAATATACCAAGCGAGTCAAAAAAACTGCATTGCAGAGATATCCTTATTTGAAAAATATGGTATGAAAACAGTTCTGTCCAAATGCGCATACCTCGTCAAACTAGTAAGTACCAATATTGAATTGAATTTCTTGCCAACACACATTGATCTAGTGAAAATCTCTTCTTAATCTAAAATATACATATAAAAGATAATTTAGGTTGTTTTTTCAAGTGCAAAATGACATGTTTGGGGATAATGTCTTAGAAGGGAGAGCTTGTTACTCAGTCACTGTTCAAAATGGTTCAAGATCAGTTCACAAACGAGCAATGTGCTCTTATTGCTGAGGTTTATTTTACCAACAAATCTTATGCACAAGTGAAACGGAGATTCAAACAGGGTGCATTTCCTCCATCGCGTGTACCATGTGCATCCACCATCTATAGAATTTAGGCGAAATTCATAAGAACAGGAACAGTCCATAACCTAAAAAAAGAGAGACCTGGAAGACCGTGAACGGCAAGAAGCAGGAAAAAAGGTCGACCGCGTTCGTCAGACATTTGCAAGAGATCCAGAAGTGAGCTCGCGAAGAAATCCCCTGCTACATGTGTCCCAATCCACGTGCACGTTCAACCGAAAATTCAATATTCAGGGCCACCAAGCTCAAAGGGCCTTTTTCAGGGCACCCAAACACAATGTCATAATTGTGTCCTCCATTAATAAAACATATGAACAACATTTGGACAGAACTGTTTTTATGCCTTCCTATTCAAATAAGTGTATCTCTACGACGCCTTTATCAATTTTCCCCATTCTTTCACCATTTTAGAGGTAAATCTATGATCTATTTAGATATATACATTTCAAGTTCATGATATTTCTTGTTCATAAAATATGGCTTTCATTTAACTATTGCAGTTTTTTTTGACTCACTCGGTATGTCTATATGGCTCACTGAGTAAGCTTATATTAAGGGCTCAGTCACAAATCAACATATAAGAGCCCAACAAACACTTGTTTCAGTAATAGATATACATGTATATCGACTACCCAATAAATGTACATTAGACATATGATTGGGCCCTATACATTGTTGTGTGACTGAGCCCTAATTATCACCTGTGCATTTGAAAAATATTGTTTCATCAATATGTGATGGCTCACCCCGAAAGGGAGGACTTTGCAGATGATACCAATTTTGATTTTATCATTTCATCTGTTACAGCATTTTACAAGCTTCAAAATGACACCTTAATTTGTTGAAATTGATCAAGGCGATCACATTTTACAACAGAAAATCTGCTGGAAATTCTTATATTTTCTTTATTTTTTGCTGCCTATCTTCATCAGTTTCTAAGTGTTCTGTCGCAAAGTCCCCCTTTTCACATATGTGCCTGCAATCCTTAACAGCCAGTCATCTGAAATACTGGACTTTGCATTCAAATGCACTATATACTTGACTCAAGTCCATTGATTTGGATCATTTATCCCCACATAAAAGGATTTTGTGGGCAATTGCAGTATGGACTAAGTTAGTCTTTCACACACATGGTAGTCCTGTTACGGATCTTTCCTGTGTGTAACTCAGTTTCAAGAAAAAAATTGATTATGGTTATTGTTGCATTCTGCTATTCAATTGGATGTCCCTGTATTTCCCATATAATAGTATATAACATTTATATTTCATATTTTATTACTCGGTAGGTCAAAGCAAATGATAATTCTTATATAAAATCATTCATATTGTCCAAACAAAACTTATCATCACTAGATGAAAAAAATATAAGCACCAAACACTTAAAGGAGCTTGGTTCGATTGCCTAAACTTTTTTTCAAACTTTTTGAGATTTTGGTACCAAAATATTGCTCATATTTTTCTCATAATAACCCATGTGAAATTTCATGGCTATTGTACCGTTTTGACGATATTTACGAAAATGTGTCTAATTATGGTAACCATAATTAGTTCTATATAGTAACGTATAGGAAGCTCTGAAATACAAAATTGCCCATAAAATCAAAACTGTTTGACCAATTCAGCTGAAATTTGAAATTTATCTTTCATATGAAATTGAAAACTAAAATTGGAAAAATCGGACCAAGCTCCTTTAAAAAGCAGTCTGAAATGTATCATACGTAGTGTATTGTGCACTTCCAAACAACTCTACGTACTCTTAATTCCTGATTTTTGATTGTCTAGCAAGATTACATGTGCAAAGTGTATGAATTTGCCTAAAATATTCTAATCAAGATACTTTTGTTGTTAGTGCCAGGTAAATTAATAGAAAACATTCCATTGACAATGTAAATAAAAATCCAGAGTGCAGGGCAGGGTTTTATGCTTGCATGTGCACAAACCTGCTATGCTGCATGATTCTCACCATTCCTGCACCGTGACTTTTTGTTTACACTGCCCAATGAATGGTGATGCTAAGCTTACATATGGTTCCAGAATGTCTGCCGTGGTGGTCAGGTGTTCACATGACATCAAAAAATTTCAAATACGTAACTCAACCTACTGATGTCTTAAAAATTTTGCAACAAGCCGATACATCAATTGCCTTGCCGTGATGGTCGAAACGACACATCAATTTGAGTTATAAATTTTGATTTTTCTCGCAACAGCAATATGCAAATGTGTCATGCTATATTGTGACAGCTGAAAAATTACAAATTCATGATCATGTGTCATACCTGTCAACATTTCCAAATTCTGATGTGGGAGACTAAAAATGTTTTAACGTAACTATTGAATACTGTAAAACATGTTAATTTCGCGAGAGAAAATAATTCGCGAAATTAAATCCTCGCGAAAATATTGTCCAAGTTCATGTTTTGTTTAATAAGAAATGGCTTGTCAGCTCTTGTATTTGTGTATTGTTAAATAGCCCCTCTGTGATACGATCTATAAAACCTCACCCCTATTTTGATGTTGTAAATGGAATGGTCCAAGTGGATGTAAACAAACTTCAAACCTTGCGGTCGGCAGTCAATGTAGTGTTTTATTGGGTTTGTTTGATCGTAAAATTTTTGATTTATTTCTGCAATATGACTACTTTTACAATAGTTTTAAACATCATGCGTGGAGCCTTTTTTCATGCAGACTTTCAAGGTATTTTAGTAATATTTTCACAGGAACACAGAAGACTAGAAGATAATATTTGGCCTTCCGAATTCGGAAGACATACATAATCATGACAACATTTCAAATTCGCGAAATTTGATACTCGCGAAAATGTCACTTATTGCAAATTCGCGAAATAAACTCCCCGCAAAATTTAAGTGTTTTACAGTAACTGACACTCGAAAAAAAGGGGGAAAAACGATCTCACAAGAGCACAGACAACTCATAACCATCTCATTTTTAATTTCTCAACAAAGTGTAGTGTATACATGGTCTGTAATGCACGCTAGCAGGGCATCCCGTTTTTTTCCAAGCAGGAGATTTTTTTTAAAGCGGGAGAAATGGCTACCCGATCGGGAGGACTACCTAAATTTGGTTGACTCCCGCCTAAATCGGGAGACTTGACAGGTATGATATGTTGCAGCTACAAGCTACAAACATGACAGCAACTCTGCAACCACCTTAATTTAAACATATTCTAATATATGCAATAACAATCTTGAAACCAGCTTAACAACACTCCATTTAAAAACTGTATTAGGGGAAGACTTTGTAAATTTATTCCGTAAAGAGTCAATTCAGAATCTCAACACCAATTTGGCAACTCAAAACTAAATTTACAAATCAGCCACATACAAACTATGTATGTTACTGAAGTGTAAATCATTAAAATGGTATTATTCGTCGTCCTGAAGAAACGTCACATCCTGGCTATGGGCTCGCGCTCCACTTTATGGTTGCTGCCGACCCAAAGAGCTTGCATGGTGATTAGTTTAATAGCATTAGCCAGTAACACGGCAACTATCAATTTTGATGCCACTCTACGGCGGCAGATAACACATCAGGTATCAAAAACCTGCGGACGTTTACACTGAAGATACAGATCTGAAAACTGAGTAGAACTGTTGCTGATTTGGTAATTTTAGTCTTACATCTGATATTGAACTTGACATTTGTAAACTTTCCATCCATTTTATGGGAACATGTACCATGTTTTCTTCTTTCAAGTGTAACTTGCAAATAAAGAAACATGCATTATTACAGATATATATGTGACACAACAAGGGGGAATAGGTCAGATATCAGAAATATCGGTTTTGAGATAAAGGGTAAAAAACGTTGGCATTTTTTTTAAAGTTGAAAGTATTGCCATATCTCTGGAACCAGAAGATGAATTATGGAGTTTTGGTCAAAATGAAACATTTCTAATGCACAGTTATATACAAAAGAAATCAAAATCAAAAAGTGCCGACATGAGTGACTTATTTCCCTTGACTGTGTCACATATACTGGAAATCCTTTTTGCAAGTTACACTTTGATCAACACTCAATAGGCAGGAAGTATGAGACTTTTCTTCATCCGCAAGTAAACATAGTCCCAGTTAGCGGTGTGCCGTGGATACTTATGCACGAGTCACACATATAATGCGCGATGCGTCTCCTGCAGTTGTGCTGTGTTCAGCTACGCACATGCTTACCTGTATCAATTCAAGATGTGAAAAGGCCTGCCTATTTGGTGTTGATCAAAGTATAGTTGTGGGTCTTCAGTAACTGAGCACTGCAGACCTATATACCAGATTACCAAAATATCAAGGCTCAACCTTGGTGCATGTATGTCCTTCTCTAGCATGGCCCCTGGCATCTAACACAATTGGCCATAACTTCTGACTGGTGGATCTCTACTTGGATGGTGGAATAATGAATCTTGTATTTGCAGCGTACTAACTGAGAGGCTTCTTGCAAAACTAATTGGGTATCAGCACCATTTTCTGAAGGGAAAAAAAATGGAAAGATAAAGATAAAAATGCAATATGCAAGCCATATAAACATATTGTTGAATTTCTAACGTTGGCAATATTGCATCCATAATGGTCGGAACCATTCTTTCACAGTGGTGCCAAAGATTTCTTTGCCCATTTTTTTTATTCAAAGGCAAACCCAAATTTGGTTTTGATTTTACTTTTTAATTTGACAAAATGGAGATGTTCCTATATCTATGAAGAGATGAATTAAACAAAATATTGGTGATTTTTGTTCAAAACAGCATTACATTACTTCACAATGTACTTACCAATAGTCAAATGAGCGGCTAATGCAGGCTGGGTGGTTGTTAGTGACCAAACATGAAGGCCGTGGGCTGCCACTACATATTGTATTGCCACCAGGTCTTCTTTTAATGATTTGTAATTTATATCTCTAGGAACACCTGTAAATAGGAAACATTGGAATTATATTTATGATGTGCATGTAGATTTTATGATCTTTTTGGTGGTAATACTTAATGATAATAAATAATAATAATAATTGGATTTTTTATATACTCTATAAATTTTGGAAGTACACGTGCAACAAGCCACCGATTAACACACATTAACCAATATGATCATATCCAACATATCCAATCATGTAAAATATTCAAACAAACATAAATTCAAGATTTGTCCATGTAGAAGCAACAAAAATCACCTTAGGGGTCAATAGCTAGAAAACTGCTTCTTGGCGGTGTATAGCCTGAGCTTCAATCAAAATTCATTACTGTTAAGTAGGAACCAATTTTAGAATGGAAAAGTGCAAAATTTTAATTATGTTAACAATATGTTTGATAGTAGTAATATATACGAGGGTCATTCAAAAAGTTCTACCTGTTGTATCATAACTATTGTTCTAATAAAGGTAGCTACTTAAAATTTGGCAAAAATATAGTTAAGCATGTCTCCTACACATGGTGCAACAATCGTATTAATATTTTATCTAGATTTCTGTAAGTGTCATGAAAACCACAGAGAGTTTCGTTACACCGGAAACGGTCAAAATATGTGCAACATTTTTAAAAGTGGCTCAAATACAGTGAATTAAAACGGCCATAATATAGCCATATAATATTGCTATACAGGAAAAAATGGTAAAGCATAAGAATGAACATACAATTATGCGGGGTGATTAAAAAGCTGACCCAAACTACAAATAATGGTCATTTAAAAGGATAACAATAATAGGAACAATAAAAGGATTAAAATCACCAAAGACACAGTTTACGTAGAAATTGACCTTAATAAAACAAGATACAAAATGGTGGCATTATGAAGCTTAATTTTTAAAATGTTTTCATTGTAGATACCAAAGGCAACCACATTCATGTTTTTGACTGAAAAACGTGTTGTAGTAGCTTTAACTGTTGCTTTTTACATACAAATGCACTTGGAAAAGTCAGGCTACAGAGTAACACACTATGCTGATATTCGTAAACCTGAGAGGGTACAAGACATCCTTTCAAATATTGGGATTCTGGGTAATTTATGTCTGTAACAAGTTGACTTTATTAGTGACAAATGACTTGTACGACTGTTAGGTACACTTTCTTATCAAATTTATTCTGAAACTTACATAACTTTTGGGTTTACAGATGGTTTTTCATACATACATATAATTTCAGGTGAAATGTCATTAGATATTTTACCGTTTCCGGTGTACCCTAACCTTACTCTGGTTTTCAGGTAACCTACAGAAATCTATAAAAGATATTAATATGATTGTTACACCATGTGTAGGTGACATTC
>JXSR01S002825.1:9669-22816 GCA_000969725.1 Ophiothrix spiculata | reverse complement strand
TAGATCATTGAGTGAACTTTAATTCTTTAAGATTTATTCTTATCCCTCCCAGATCATTTAGAGTGAACTATTCATAATAATAAACGTTTCACTCTTTCCTAGAGTGAATTACCTAGAGTGAATTACTATCACACTTTCTTGAGAGTGAAATTCAGTCTAAAAGATTGGTCACTCATATGGCTCTTTCTAAGAGTGAAATTTCAATCTTTTAGAGTAGTTTTCACTCTTTCACAAATAGGGTGTGTTGCAGCAGCATCCTCAACTCTGGTCAGCAGTTGAAGAGTTTGTTTCCAAAAGGGAATAACTCCAAAAATGTGAAATGGGAGAAAAACACACTTTTTTAATTACAGGCCCATTTAACATTTATATTAATCTTAAAGGTGATTAAATATTAGGACATATACTAGTGACTAAAATACAATCCGTTTGAGAAATCTGCAAGATTTTGTTTAATTGCAATTTGTGTTATATCATTTATTTTATCGTGGAGTTATTCCCTTTTGGAACTAAAATGGTAAATTATAGTGGAGTTAATGCCTTTTGGAACAAAAGTCGTTCATTTTATGGCAAAATTTACACAGTAAAGTATACCAGAAAAACCCATTATCGAAACAAAAGGTTTTTTGGAAAAAAGGGGTTCATTCCATGAAACCAGAGGGGTAATACTACTCATTGGTACCAATGACTCAATTTCGACAAAAAGTTGAGTTATTCCCTTTTGGAACTGAGCTCTTCAGTTCTTGAGCTTGTACAGTTGTAATGTGTCGGATAGCAAGGCAATGTCATCTGCAAAAATCTAAGTCGGTAATGACTTCTGCAGAATGTCTTCGACTTATTTGAGGTGTTACTGTAAAGCCCAGCATGTCCTTGTCTTCTCTGATTGCCATTCTTCATCACATAATAAACACTCTTGAAATGTTTTTACTCTTGTTGAGTAAAAATTTACTCCACGGTCACAGCTCATTTTGTTGAGTAAAATCCTATTCAACGTTTGGAAAACTTTACTCAACATTGAGTAAGATGTGCTCATTGTTGAGTAGCATTGACTCAACCGAGCAAGATTTTACTCAATGTTGAGTAAGATTTTACTCAATATTGAATAAGAATAAGCTGTGACCGTTGAGTAAATTTTTACTAAACAGAGTAAGAAATTTTTAAGAGTGTAGCACAATGATGAACAGGTAAGGTGCTAAAGTATCGCCTTGTAGCACTCCTGCTAACATCTCGAAAGCCTCAGTTTCACCATCTGGTGAAAACACAACTGCTTTTGTGCCGCTGTACATGGTATTGATTGCTTCGACGATGGTATTCGGGATCCCGTAAGCAGTGAGAATCTTCTGTGCACTGAATCAAAGGCCTTCTTGAAGTCTTTGAAGGTGATGACAAATTCAAGATTCTTGTCATTCATTCCTTCAATAAATCTTCGTAAGGCAAGGATGTAGTTGAGCGTTCAGTGCAAAACCCATTTTGATTTGGTCTTAGCAGAGGCTCAATGTGAGATCGAATGCGATTGAGTATAAAGCGGTTGAAGATCTTTGCTGCTATTATGGGTGTTAAGCTGATGCCCCTATAATTGGATGCCTTGCTGAGATTACCTTTCTTAGGAATTGGTACTATTCCACTTAGGGACCATTCCTGTGGTTTTTCACCTCTAAGCACCGTACCATTGCAGATATCTAGTGGTATGTTGTTGAAACTACCAGATTTCCAAAACTCAGTGCTGCCTATACTACTCAGGTATTTCATCAAGGCCAGCAGCTTTACCATTTGACTATTTTCTTAGTAAAGCCTGAAACAGGAGCTGTGAAAGCTCCTGTTTCAACTTGCAAAGAATTCTCATTGATGGTTTGGATTTCCCCATCATGGTTGGTAGCTGAATGTGGGGATTCCATGATCCAAGTACGGTGGAAAAGCAGTCTCTCCATTCCTTACAGCTTTCTGATGAGGTGTTGCGTTTAAGTCGACCTGAGCTGGTTGCTGTTCTGTCAGTTATATCATTCATCACTGCCCATGTATTCCCACTCTACCTGCTTTGAGAAGCTGATCTGATGGTACTTATTTTCTCTTGGAGATATTACTCTTCAACACTGCTGTAAGCTCTGTCGAGTTTCTGCTTTGCCTGATCAAACAGCTCTTTTTCACGTTCACTGGTTGATTCTGTGAACTGCTTGTGAGCATCAGCAAGTTTTTTTCTGGTTCTGCTTACACGTGCATCCTCCCACGATACTTTCTTACGCAGACTCTTTCTCCTTTCTGGTAGGCAATTGCAAGCAGCAATTTTGTGTGCTTCAACAAAGAGTGGATACTTCTTATCATCTGTGAGCTCCACCTCAACCTGAAGAGAGCAAATATTTTTACATGATAACCATCCAGAAACTGACTGCCCTGGTAAATTCCACAAATCTGTGCACAAACAGCCAAGTTCGGTCAAGTTTATTAGACCCACTGCAGTTTTACCTTGGCCTGAGATAGCCCAAAGCCATTGAATCTGTATACCATGTTTATCACAGTTGTATTGCTAAATACTAAAAAAAACCTAAATCAAGTTGTGGTCCGAACTCTTAAAAACGATCTGACCGATGAAGGATATAGTGCGGATCTTCTTGCCGTAGAAATAGGCAGCACTTTTTCGGCCGAAAACATAGATAACCTGGAATCCATTATTCAGGATTCTCGCACTTTTCTGGCACTCCATTTAAGACTGTCAGGAATACCCTCACCAAGATTGTTATCTTAACATCATTTAGCATCTACTGCTCTAAGGCTGACCATCTTGGCTTGATCCTATCCCTTTTAAATTGTAGGTTTTTGTGTTTTTACACACTCCGGTGAAGAAGTCTAGTGGTGCATTGCCCAACAATTTAATATTCCTTACAAAAATTTTACAACTTGGGTGAAATTGCTTATATGATTCCTACTTTTCAATGTTTTCTTAAGGTACCAAATTTTTGTGAAAATTCATGTGCTTTTTATCTAATTTATAACATTTTTTTGAAAAATAGCGTGGAATAAATTTGCGATATCCCCAAGGCAATTTTTACGACTATGCTTCAGCTGCGAGCAGGATTGCTCAAAAATGGTTATCCTAAAGACACCTGGAAAGGCAATTCACAAAAGCAAATACAATCTTGACACAAACTCATGGTGCAAAACGACACAAACTCATGGTGCAAATACCCCCGTCCCCTTTCCTCGAACCCTTTTAGTTAGGTTATAACAAAACTATATTAAAATGATAATGTTTTCTTTCTTTTTCAGATATCAATGAATGTTTGTCCGATCCTTGCAGAAACAAAGCAATCTGTCACGACAGTGTTGGGCGGTATATCTGTCAATGTGGGGAAGGATTTGAAGGGATGAATTGTGAAATAGGTAAGTAGCGATAGGCTTGGATGTCATGATAGGTTTGCAAGGTACATTTGTCAGTATACGGAAGGATTTGAGGCATAGACATGAAGAAAACCTAGATAGGTTACGGCGCATATTTTCTTAGCTAGCTCGCTGGTTGAAAAGTGTTTCTTTACACGGTCACCGCGCAAGCGCAATTCTCGGAAGCTGCCGTATCTCATTGTCAACAAAGTGAATTTAAAAACAAACACGAAAGGATCATGAGTTGGCAAGCATTACTGGAATTGTACGAAATAGTGATCATATTAGTATTTTCAGACAATGGACGAACAAATTGAGGTTAATATAATTGACGCAATATGCGCCGGACACGGGAATTTTTTGCCGGTGATGATGCAAAGTTTGTAACTAGTCCGTCACTACATGTGTCTGGTGTCCCTGGAAAAAAAATCGAGTACAAATTAATTCTAGTACAATATTCCTGAGCTGCACATTTGGAACACAATAATAGTACAGTTTTAGTAAAAATATAGTTCAAATTTGTGTACTATAAATGTACTCAAATTGTACTTAAATGAAGTTCCATATACATTGAGTTGATATGACACTGACTGCCTCCAGGACATCTATTCATCGGACGTTAAGATTTTACTTTAAATAGTTAAGCCTACTTTAGCCAAGACTTGCCCGGGACCAGCTCACGAACTGACTGAAGACAAGATCAGCATACAAGCATATTGAAATGAAACTTTCTTGGAAAATATGTTTGTCATGTTTGTTGATCTATAGTAGTCTGAAGTACCCGGAAAATAGTTAGCTACAAACTGGGATGGGATTCTCTTCAAGTGTAAATTTTAAAAAAAATGCAAGACTCACAGTCAATGTTTCAGAAGTTTTGCCATAGGGTCAGGTAGCTATACCGGTGTAATGAAATACAGCGTCCGTGTGACTATTAAATTGTGTAGAATATACTTGTACATGTGCGATCAATAAATCATCGATTGCGACTTTTTCCGTGTATTTCAATTAGACCCGGACTCCTGATTTTGGGGGACACTCAGTCTCATTACACCGCCACCAACATTTCTGCAGCCGGTTTCATCAGGTTCAACCTAATGTCTCAACCATACAATGTACGACTTGTTCATGTTACATCATGCCAATTTAAAAAAAAACACCGAATATTATCGGCAGAACTCATTTTTTCCACACACTATACTGGAACTCTCTCCCGCTAAAACATAATCAATACAAGAAGCTTTGACAAGACACATCTGTCAAAGCAGGACTAAGACAAAAATAGCTCACGCTCTATCTTAATGTTTGGCTTCAAGCAAGGGAACGTTATGAATATTTATCAGAATCAGGTTTAGACTTTAAAACCTCTTGGCATCTAGTCTGATGGCTCACTAGTCCAAATTTCAATTTAGGCTAACCAATCCGAATTTTAATCTTAGCTCGCTAGTCTGATTCTTTTAAAGTTAAAGCCTTTTAAAGGCGGAATTTTTGATATTCAGACTTACCCTTAGACTAGCAAGCACCTTGGGTATAATGCCAATAATAATGAATAACGGCAAGTTAATATCTATGATCCAATTCAAGAATGAACATTCCTTTATTTTGATAGGAAGACATTTTACCGATGCGCTAACCAGCTTCCCAAAAACCTTCAGGGATGCAAGTTTTCAGGAAATTTAGGCTTACTGAAAAATTTCAGTTTCACGGATACTTCTTGTGTAAAAAAAAGAAATTTTGTTTTATTTCCAGGAAATTTAGACATTTCGGGAAAGTTTGTCTTCTGTGACTTGCATCCCTGAACATAGTGTTGTCTTGTTTGAGAAACTTTTACAGCAAACATGACATGATGACAGAATAAGTTATGACCTCTTTTTTTACTAAGGTCAGTTATACCATTTGAGATATCATAGAAGGAGAGAGAATTTGACAAATTCTTTTGTCCAATGTCCGTTATAAGTGATTATCTTTAATCATATGTACACTCCCGGTCAAAACTGTTTTGCGCATCATTGCGAACGGGCAAAAACGTAATATATTATATCAAATGACCACGACTCTGATAAAGTTCATGTTGCAATCAATCAATCAATCAAATTTATTATTTTCCATATCCAAAAAAACATACATAAAATATATAAAAAACCAAGCAATGATATGGGGGATGTGATCAAAAGGCCAAGGGCCAGAGGCGACCACAACCCATTACAAAGTTACAACAAAACAATATATTCAAAAACACAATGACCAAAAAGAAAAACACTTAAAAGATTATCAGAAAAGACAATAAACAAACCATGCTCCAAAATGTAAATTAATATTTTGATAAGAGGTGACACTTTAATTGATTTTGAAATGTTTAATGGAATTAGAATTTTTTATCTTTGAATCAAGAGATTTCCAAATAATAGGGCCTGAGGTTTTTACAGTTTGATCAGAAAAAACTAATCGATTTTTTGTTAGAGTATAGTCATTATTGCCTCTGGTGAAGTACTCATGCAATTGATTGTGTTTCGTAAAAAAATGATGAAGAGCGATCGGGAGATTTTTATTAGCGTACTTAAACATGAAAATACCAACTTCAAGAGTGTACGTATCGTAAACACTTAGTATTTTCAAATTTTGAAACAAAGGAGCAGAATGGCTCCGATAATGGCTTTTTGTAATTGCTCTAACTGCCCATTTTTGAAGTTTGAATATCTTTTCCAAATAACTCTGATAAGTGTTTCCCCAAACCAGTATACTATAATTGATATATGGTAAAACTAAGGTACAATATAAGGAATACAATATTCGTTCTGGTACAAAATATTTTAATTTATTGATGACACCAATATTCCTTGAAATTGTCTTAGAGACTCCGTCAATATGATTTTTCCACGTGAGGTTCTCATCTATGATGACACCTAGGAATTTTGTAGAATTTACTCTGTCCAACTGAGAATCGTTTAGTTCTATTGATATATCATTTACGTTGTTACTATTATTATGCCGCGTTCCCAAGACCATGAAATTTGTTTTCTTAGCATTAACCGATAGTTTGTTAGCCTTAAACCAATTTGTTACTTCCTTTAATTCATTGTTTATTTCTGTGATCTTACTTCTAAGGTTATCGTGTGAATACAGATATGTTGCTTATAGATGCTTAATGTATCCCATACAAGTAATTTATGTTTCCTCTGATATTCGATCATCAATAACCATAAAAATGGCCGATTTCCTGGACCATATACAAATAAACCATACCCACTTTTTGATATGTATATACATATGTTTTTAATTTTTTATTTTTCAATGCTCGTTATCACCGTATATAGCCATGATAAAGAACACTTTCAGGTAATAAGTTTTCCAACAAATGTGCAGTTATGTATTTAAACTCCAATAAAGTGGAAAAAAAAGTACACAATATGTTTAGCACGCCATATTTTTAAATGCGTTAAATGAAATTCTCCTTGATTTCTTTAGATACATGTATGCAAAATATAAATCCGAAAAAAATATAGCGCAAATATGAACATTTCTCGAGATATGGCTGGTTAAAGGTTTTGTGCGCAAACCTTTTGACCGGGAGTGTACAAGTAACATTGGTACCGCTACAAATTCAACATTCTTAGTTGTTTGTTTTGATCGAACTATCAAATACAATTGTTCCTAAAACTTTTTTCCTGAATTCTCTAATGATAGGCAAATATTTAGACTAAATTATCATTACAGGGTATACATATATTTTTGTTTACTAAAACATACATGTATTCATATCAACATCTGATCAACAGATAATGAAGATCCGTCAATTTCTGGGATGCCTGATGATATGACTGAAATTACAACAATGACCAATAGAATGATGAGCTGGAAAGAACCTACTGCTAGTGATAATTCTGGTTTAATGACCCTTACATCAAGTCACAGCTCTGGTGACGGGTTCCCAATAGGTATCACGAACGTAACATACACTGCTACTGATTCAGCTGGAAACAAGGCTACTGACACATTCACGATCACGATTACAGGTAAGTACTTTTTCCCTGACTGATTACCTGCTGATGTCAATTATAGTCAGATAATCGTCTTCCATCGACCAGGCCCAAGTTCATAAGACCATGATGATTCTAGTGAGATTGTCTCCGTTCTTTTGCTTGCCAACTAGAGTAAGATAGGTTTCATGAATATGGATCCTGATAACGTAGCCCAGGTAAAATATATAATCTCCAGTAATTTATAGTCAGGTCAGTACATGTGCTATGTACTAGATAAAGGATGAGAATCACGTCGTTCTGAAATATAATGTGTCTTATCAGGGATTGTTGAGGAGTTAGTCTCTCATACGGCGAGAGCCTGCAGGGCTAGAGCATTAAGATCATTGAGCCGTATGACAAAAGGGTCAAAAGTGAAATGTTCAAACAAATATTTCTAACACCATATATTTTCTGTATTTTATGACAAAGAAGATGACGAATTTTATTTCATCGGCCAACGCATTCCTGGTGGTACAAACCCTAACCGAGTTACGCTAATGGTGTATAAAATGTACTGAATTTTCGATTTATTGCATCCTTTGGTGAAACAAAAGCCACGGGCTCGTGCTGTATATCTAATACGCTGGAATCGCGTTTCGAAATAAATGATAGACCCCCCCCCCCTTTATTTTCATGTTGCCCGTGTTTATTGTTGTGTACATATTTGTTTGATATTACAATGAATTATTATGCAAATGAGCAAAGCGAGATAATTAACATAGTGATTTTATTATGTAGAATAGCTATTTGATGCAATGTAGGCCTAAACCGTGAACATGATATTTACCTGATGGTGTTTTAGATGCAAAAAATACTTTCGAACTTACAGGTCGAATGATTTTCATATTTGTTTTTAAATGTGTTACCATTGTTACGTAAAAAGCTGTCATCAGGTTCGGATCTAATTCTATAGGCCTATTTGATTTCAATATCAAGGTTACCAATTTAATTTGCTGACTTCATGACTGCATAATAATTGTTGACAATGTCAAAATAGAATCGGTGTTTCTAATTCTCCCATCTCGTCTCATCTCACTGTTCAGAACGTTATTCAATTCGTCATTCAATAGATTTTAGTCCTGCATCATTCAGATAGTCAAATTAAAGGGGCAATTCATGATCCACTTTTCACCCTCAAGGTCACCTCTATCAAATTTGAATTTTTTAGCTTATAAGAATCCTCAAGTGGTATATGTTACGATCCCCAAACCATTCTTTCATACGTGCTTGCATTTTTGAGAAAAGTGAGAAAATGTGTAATTTTCTAATTATTGTTGGGGCCCCGACAGTAATTACAACACAGTAGTCTATGGGGATTTTCAAAATACTGAAAAGCTTGTAACTCGGAAACGAACGGTCGGAATCAAGTGAAATTTTCAGTATATATTTATGTTGCACTCTTCTTTTCATTTAGCTAGAAAAGAGGTCACATCAAAATCATGAATTGCACCTTTAAAGACGCATTTGATATTTATTAATTGGTCATGTATTTAATCATTTATCAATTAACTAATAATTACAAAATTAAAAAAAATAGTCAAATAAGACATGTTTATTGACTAATTAATGTTTTCAGTGAAGAGTGAATTATTTACATCGTCGGAGCGATTAATTGTTATCCTTATCCCTACAATGTGATCAACAGCTAAAGTCCATTTTGTTATTAATGTTTGTCAATGTTGTTTCCTGCAGATTGCAGCAGCTCTCCTCTGGGTATGAATGATAGTTCAATTATTCCAGATGATCGTATTAACGCATCCACTTTCTTATCTGTGTATGAGCCATATAAAGCAAGACCAGGTTCGGGAACTTACTGGTTCAGTAAACTGGATAGCAACCTCTGGATCCAGGTCGATTTGATGGAAACAGTACTGCTCACAGGATTGCAGACATATGGGTTTTATCCTTGTTGTTGGGTGTCAGAAATCATGGTGCAGGTTGGCATTGAGGCCAATCAACTTGAATATATCAAGAACGACAATGGGACGAACAAGGTGAGTCAATTTCTTGATATATCCACTTAAGAGCACACACCACCAATTAATCTCCTATTCATTCCTATGCAAAACAGCCTCCAGATTATGGCGGATATCTTGGCTATAAAGCGACTGGTTACTTCAATTATTGGATTCGTTTTGAGATTATAGTCTAGAAGAGCCCACAAAGTGAAAAAATATATAGGGTAACCTTGATAATTTTTTGCTAGGTCGCCTCGAAAATAGGATATGCTCAACATTTCATTTTCTCTATATCGCTAAAAATTTCTCTAGACACTGAAAATCTGCCCTCGAATTTTACAAAAACAGCAAAATTATAGTGATCTTCAACCAGTCTGACTACATTTGACCCACAGAACATGATTCAAAAGAAATTTGATCAAAAAACATAGTTCCCGCCATTTTTGAAGCTTTTAATTTAGAGAGGGCAACCAAACACTTGCTTTCGCATAGCTCTGTACGGGCCAAAAGCCTTTATTTAGTGATGTGTGTCCATAAGTGGTATAATGCAAGATCGGGGTCGACATCTGTCTAGGCCAGCTATAATGATGGTGATACAGGTTGATTTTACGGAGACATTTCAAGTCACGAGATTACAGACACAAGGGGGCAGAGGGTGTTGTTAGAATTGTTGGCATCAGCGGCGTAGCAAGGGTGTCTGGCGCCCGGGGCAAGAAGTGAAACTGGGCGGGAGGGCAACTTTAAAAGGTACGCCCCAAAAAATTTAAACAGCTTTGGCTACAATTGGGTAATTTCAGATAGATTTGCCTATTTTTTTCCCAGAAAAAAAAATAGCGTTTTTTTGCCGTAATATTTGCTTATTTAAGCTAAACAGTACTGAAATCTTAAGGGCGCACGGAGCGCGCAAAAATATAGGCAAACATGGGTTTATGTCAGCAGTATATCCCCCTGTTGTTGGTCCAATTTTTTTCAAGTATTTGCGATTTAGCGCCCCCTAGAGGTGGCGCCCGGGGCAACCTTGTCCCCCCTAGCTACGGCGGCGCTTGTTGGCATGGAGACCAATGAAATTACAAACCACAATTGGATGATCATTTATTTAGTTCCATGTGTAAACGTTTAGTTCATTTCAGAGCCACGGAAATGTCAAATCGATCTAGACAGGCAAAGTAAAGCTTTTGGAAACTAGCAGCAAGAAAAAAATGAAACGCATTTTTCAAAACGAGATATCACGGGTTACATTTTGGGGAATGTTTTGCAAATGACCATATAAGGGCATTCCCCATTCAGACTCACTGACAGTTTTAGTTTTGTAGAGAATAACTAAAAATATATGGAGAAATTGAAAGCATGACATCTGTTTGCACCTTTTCTTCGATTAGTCTTATACCATGGTTGCTTTTGGTCTGAATATACACACATGGCAACCGTGGTAACGTATTTTCTTCACAAAAAAGATGAGTTATGCTGCTCTCTATTTTATCAAGTTTAATGTTGGCGGGGAAAAGAGGATGGAGTAGAGTTTCTGCAATGGGGAATTACCCCCCCCCCCCCCCACGGGCTATTCCATGACATAAAATATTTTACTCCGAATAGTTCAAATTGCAGATAAATACTTGATAACAGACCACTGGTCAGCAAATTAATGTTACATTCACGGATATTCAAGGCCATAACTTTGAGAATAAAATGAATAATTATGAAGTTTAATTTAAAACATCATGTGGCGTGGTATGTTTAGTTAATCATCTAAATTCGATCACGTCCGCGTAAACTCGTCTTAACTCTTTCAAACAACAAGGAGATTAAGTGGCTCATTCTCCGATAAAGTGTGAAACTTTGCCGTTTTGGTGTCGCTCATGTTCATGTTACTTGTTTAGCGTTGTTAAACCTATTACAAATATTTTGAGTAGTCTAGTTGATACATTAGAGTCACATTAGTAACATGTGTGAAGCTAAACATTTTAGCATGCCAGGAAAGTAGATAACGATTAATCTGAAAATGCAAAATCGTTACTTTTCCCCATGTCGCCAGCCATACTTGTTATGTTTTATGTGGCCCCGTTCCTTAAATATTCGAGCATATCAAACGCAATGCACACTATTTAACAGCCCGTAATAGGTATTGATAATGACATATAAAGTTTAATTATATCAGGTATTTGATATGGCATAAGAGCTTTTTAAAGCATGTCGCCTATATTGCAAACAAATACGTAGCAAATTCTAAAATCGATAAAAAAAGTGTGAAAATGAATATGTTGATGGATGATTCTGCAGCATTAGGTTTATCAAATCATATATGTTATATAGAATTATATATTTACAGTAATGATTTACAAGGATATTAATATCAAAAACCCATATGTAACTGTCACGTCGCGACAGATACGTAACGCTCATTTTGTTGCCTTCTCGCAAAACGCGGCACACTATGAGCGAAATACTGCACCAAAGTGTAGTATGTGCAGACCTCCTAATTTAGTGTAAAGATCAAGTTTGTAAGAAAATTAATTTTCTCAATAATGAATATTAAAAATAAGATTCAAACAGATACGTAGCGACAGATACGTAATTTAAGAATAGGGAATACAATGGTTAAATTTTTTAAACATCTCCCATGCACTTTTTCGTCTTCAGAAACCATGAGAGTTTATGATTTTGTATGTTTTTCATGAGTTATTAGTAGTCGAAATTTCAACATTTCTCTAACCAAAGTTTCACGGTGCATCGGAGAATGAGCCCAGTAATATTAAAACTACGAAGAATCGTGTTTAATCCTCGCCTTCCTAAGCTTTTTTCTGTAACACGTTTTCCTGAGGGTTACCACCCCCCTGTGATTTTGAACTTGAGCCAAATTTATATTAGTTGATACTATTATAGTATAGGATAGGGTATCCTCTATTCATTAATACCAAGATCATGAAAATCTTTCGACGTAATTATGACGTCACAAAGTATTTCCGTATCGAAAAATCGCTATAAAAGTTCTAAATGTCCAATATTTGTCGGGTTTTTTTGCTAATAAATGAAGGAATCGATAATTCTAATATGTTCTGTAACCCCACCTTAGGTGGTACCCCCGATTTTTGTTCGTCAAAATGACCTTAAAGGATGTAAAAACAAGTAACCAAATGATCGGGGCGCTTTGTTTGGCGTTTTGGTGCAATCGGCGATCATCCGTTACCACCACCGCTGTTTGGTTTCCTTAATATGAGTTCCGAAAAATTCTTAACAATCAATTTTAAATATATCACATTCTACTCTAATTCTAGACTTGCCCCAAGTCTCTGTTGTCCTATATTCTCTCAAGCACATAAGACTCAAATTGTAGTGGAGAACAAATTAGAATTCACTTCTATTTTCATTGAAGTTCCTTTATATTTCTAACATGATTTTAACACTGCATAATAAAGACCGATCACCAATTTATTCCATTACTTAATTTGACCACAAGTGGGGTTTTAAGAAGGATCACATCCAAGCATTAAACACATCCTGAATTCATTCATCACCTCCCATACAGACAGTGCCAAGTTCATACTTCTAATTTGACCATAGGTCTTTATGCCCACACCCCATTCCTTGCCTACATTCTGAACTCAACAATGTAAAGTCAGTACAATGGTACAACAGCCAACACATTTGAATCATTTTATATTTGACTAAAATCAAACTAAAATCTTCACACCAACTTTCCGTATATACTGGCTGACAAACTGAATTCAGGAGGTAAATACGGAGTAAGAGTATATCTAAAGTTGGGAGATAGACGAACTGAACATGGGTACAAGGATATAAAGCTAT
>JXSR01S002823.1:56168-73194 GCA_000969725.1 Ophiothrix spiculata | reverse complement strand
GTTAGTTTACTTTAATGGCGGATGCCTAGTCTCAATTACCAGTCGCTATAATAATACTACATCTCCCTCTTAAGTATAAATGAAACTCTGGTTTGATTTTAGAGTCTCTATTAGTGTTCTTTCACCACGAAACACAGTTGTCATCTTTGTTTTTTAGAGAACAATAGCATTAGACTTTTAATGCTCTAAACTACATGTAATACTGTCCAGCAGATAACTTTTATACAAAATGTACAATTCTTTAGAGCAATCTCATCCCAACAGTTGCTCTTTTGAGTTTAAGCAAAATCTAAAGAACTTTGAGTTTTGGTCTTTATAACTGACAATGTCTGTGAACTTTTCACATTCAAAAGTTCTACATATAGTGAACTTGAGTTTATTTTCATGAAGTCTTTAGAGTTGTATTTAGAGTTTGGTTTAACCACTCTTCCACTGCGTGTGGTTACGGTTGGCTGAACGTTTGCCGAAGATGGCGGAACAGTGGTTTCCTGGTTAGTGGTCTTCTGACGCATGTATGTAGCTACAAGGTCACCGGTTGACTCTTGAACTACCGCTGCGTTTTCACTGGGTTGTACAGACACTAGAGCTGAACTATTGCGACGTACTTGACCTTGTGGAGTTTTCACGAGGTAGGATCTAGGTTCAGGAGTACGCGTGAGGATCTGTCCGTAGCGACTCTGATCTTTCAACCATACTTGATCACCAGGTTGAAGAACAGTCTTATCTTTAGCTCTATGTCTGTTGTTGAAGTTGCGCTCTTGGTTAGCTCTGTATGTCTCTTCTTTCTCGCGAACTTTCTGCAGATCATTGTTGTGCAATCCTGGTTGAAGAGTCGCTGGAAGTACTGGCAGTTGAGTGCGTAGTCTGCGTCCCATTAGTAGCTCACTTGGCGATAGTCCATTTTGGAGGGGGGTAGACCGATATGTTAGCAATGCAAGGTACGGATCTGAGTTCTTTTTCAGAAGAGCTTTAACCGTGCGAACTGCTCTCTCAGCCTCTCCGTTAGACTGAGGGTAATAAGGGCTACTTGTGGTATGGACAAACCCGTAGTTAGCGGTGATTCCGAGATGTCCCTGATGTATACAGTCCAAAATCTCCAATCTCATGAATCTTGGGATTACTATGCGTTCATCGTAGAGTAGGAGATTATCTACTATCGCGAGATGACTCCTGCTTTCCCAATATTGACGTAACAAGGGCAGGCTCGGCATGTACGCAGGCCATCCGTGTTTACAATAGTCTGTGATTTGCTGGCATTCTTCATAAGCTTGCTGAGCGTTGGCGATAGTCTGAAGACGTTGCTTGGTTGCAGGAAGCGCGTTTACAATGTGATTTGCGTATGCCTCAACTTCCGCGATAAGCGCGATATCAGCGTCATCTGGTCCATTGGATGGTGCGCGCGAGAGGGCGTCAGCTATAACCTGCTGCTTTCCGGGAACATGTATGACCTTGGGGGCGTACCTCATAATCTTGAGGCGGAAGCGTTGAATGCGAGGAGGCAGTTTTGCTAGTTCTTTGTTTGTCAAGAGTGGGACAAGAGGCTTATGATCAGTCTCTAGTGTGAACTGAAGTCCTAGTACATATTCTTCAAACTTTTCGCAAGCCCATGTTGATGCGAGAGCCTCTTTCTCAATCACTGTGTAGAGAAGTTCATGATCTTTGAGTGATCTTGATGCATAACAAACTGGGCAACGTTTACCGTCATCTTGCACCTGCATAAGCACCGCGCCAATGCCTGTAGACGACGCGTCTGCGGCGACAATGGTTGGACGGTTAGGGTCATATGGTACAAGCACTTGAGGTGATACGAGGAGATCTTTGACCTTTTGGAAGGATTTCTTTTGACTCTCCTCCCATTGCCAAGATGTATCTGAGCGTAGTAAATCTCGTAGCGGTCCCGTGTAATCTTGAAGATTCAGTATGAACTTTCCGAGCTGATTAACCATGCCCATGAAGCGTTGAAGTTCCGTAATGTTGTTGGGCGTTGGGAAGTTTGACACTCCACTAGTCTTTCAGGTGTCCGCGTGAATACCGTTAGCGTCAACTAAGTGTCCAAGGAAGCTGATCTGAGTCTTAGAGAACTCGCACTTATCATTAAGAGTGATTCCCGCATCCAGTAAACGTTTCAAGACTGCTCGTACTCGCTTGTCATGCTCTTGCTGTGTTGCGCTATGTATGAGAATATCATCTACATGACAAGTAACTCCATCTATTCCTTCCAGGATCTTTGACATTGCGCGCTCGAAGATCTCTGGTCCGGAGCTGATTCCAAAGGGGAATCTATTAAAAATAAATCGGCCCTGCGGACAAATGAAGCATGTTAGGAGCTTGGACTCCGCATCTAGGGGTATTTGCCAGAATCCGCTCTTAGCATCAAGTTTTGTGAATATCTTTGAGTCCTTCAACTTAGCGAGAGACTCGTCAACCGTAGCCATAGGATGAATTTCGCAGAGTACGTTCTCATTAAGAACTGATAGGTCCACACAGAGTCTATAGGATCCGTTAGGCTTGGGCACTATCACTATTCCCGAACACCATTCCGTTGGCTCGCTAATTGGCGAAATAACACCTTGGCTTAACATCTTGTCTATTTCTCCTTTCACTACGGGGAGAAGAGGGTACGGGACTTTGCGCGGAGCGTTCAAACAAAGTGGCGTCGCGTTGGGATGAAGCGTAATATGATACTCTTTGTTAAGCTTACCGAATCCTCTGAAGAGCGAGGGAAATTCTGCTTTAAAGTCCGCGTGTTGAGGCTTTCCGAAGGTATCTGCTTCGTCGACGCGCACAATCAAATTCAGTCTCCTACAGGCGTCACGGCTGAGTAAGCAGGATGTCTGGTTAGCGATCACGTAAACAGTCTCTTCGATCCTGTTATTATTATACATGAGCGTACCTTTAAATGTCCCTAGAACAGGAAGTTTCGTACCACCGGGGCCATACAAAATTTCACCAGATCGCGTTAGACCTACTCCCGATAAGCAAGCAGCGTTTTCTCCAACCACTGTTACTTTAGCTCCAGAATCTAATTTAAAACGTGTGTTATGATTGTTGACGTACACATTAGCACTCCAATATTCATCATCATTAGCATATTTGACTTCGCCAAGAAATGGTAGTCATCATATGAAGATTCAACTTCATTTACATGTGCAGTGCTCTGACATACAGCTGCGAAATGTCCGCGTTTTGTACATTTATTACACTTAGAATCCTTAGCTGGGCAATCTTTGCGATCATGTTTGATCCTACCACAATATTTGCATTTTGGTGCTGATCTGTCATTATTATAGGTGCTTTTCGACCTTGAGTCATTGTTTTGACGTCTTTGTCCGTTGCCATGGTTACGAGAGCCACCACCGCTACGTGGCTTGAACTTTGATTTCACGTAATTAACTTCAGGTTTTGCAGTCTCACTACCGCGAACCAACTCACGATTTTCCTTACGAGCTTCAAACTGTCTACATATTTGTACAGCATCGGCTAAAGTCAAGTCTTGTTTATTTTGTAATCTATCTGAGAGTGTGTCGCTGTACACCGCGACCACAATACGATCTCTTAAGAGTTCGTCCTTGAGAGCATTAAATTCACAGTCCTCGACTAATTTGTACAAGTCCTGTATAAATGCATCCACAGATTCAGTGGCGAGTTGTTTTCTGTTGTTAAACTTCGCCCTGACGGCCACAATATTTTTCCGAACCTTGAAATATTCATTGAAAGCTTTGACTAGTTCATCATATGTAGCTTTGTCTTCATCAATAGTTAGTGTGGCTAAAATATCATCAGCGCAATCACCCATTGCATACAGTATTGTACTCACTTGCTCTCACTGAGGCTTCGTCGTAAGCCCCGAAGCGTATCTGTACCGCTCGAAGCGGCTTAGCCATTTTGGCCATAATACAGTCTGTTTTGGTCCAGTTGACCCCTGAAACTTTTCCGGCAGAGGCAAATTTGGCTTATTTGCTGCGGATTCAGGTTGAGTGTCGTTTTCTTGTTGATCCGGCATTGTTACTGAGGGTCCACATCACCGCTGTTCACCATATATTATCAGGCAAGACACAGAGTTATATATTATGACACGTAGTGTGTGTTAGTTTACTTTAATGGCGGATGCCTAGTCTCAATTACCAGTCGCTTTAATAATACTACAGGAAGGTGCTACATTTATATGCTTTGATGGATTTTCGTGAAACTTGCACAGGATGATCCTTGGGTAAAGGGGCTATGGGGGTGTTCACGATTTTGCGACCTGAGGTCATTGGAGGTCAAACAAGGGCGCTTTCCAAAATTCTTTAAAACGCTTCTTCGTCTACAGATTTCGACAAAACTTGGGTGGAGGCATTAGGAGAGGCTATCTTCGGTGTGTTCAGGAATTTTTGAACGGAGGTCATCCAGGAGGTCATTGGGGTCAAGAAAGGTCAAATTATTTTAAAAATGATCAAAAATCAGTATCTGACCATAGGAAGGTGTTGGCATTATGGTTCTTGCATAGATAGATTGATCAAATATACCAAACAGATTTTTGGTACCCTTGACCCCAAAGGTCGAAGTTCACAGGTCAAAGGTCATCAAATATGTAAAAAAATAATAAAAAATCAGTATCCGGCGATAGGAAGGTGCTACATTTATGGTACTTGCATAGATATATTGATAAAAATATACTGAAAATATTTATGGTACCCTTGACCCCAAAGGTCAAATTAATTAAAATGCAGATAGGCAATGCATACAATTTTAAGTACATCCAGAATTCATTCTGAACATGGTGCGGCCACGCTTCTCGAGTTCAGTCCCTGTGACTACCGATCGGTGGGACTCAACACTCGAGTTGCAGACGGGGGAGTATCAGTCACTATGCTCCCCTGAGGGCCTCGCCATGATATTAATATACGGCTTGAACCAACGGGTCCACACGGTTCCCCCCTCTGTGTCATCAAGTTGACATCCGCGTCCACCCGGTGGTCATATGGCTGGAAACCAGGACTCCTCAAGGGGAGCCGGGCCGGCTGTGGACGTTAGGAACGGAGTCCGGGTCTGTGTGGTATTGGTTGGTTCTTGCCGTATCCCTATCCCGTGAGTCAGGGGTACTCCTATGGGGGTGTTCAAAATTTTGCAACTCAAGGTCATCCAGGGTCAAAAGAGGTCATTTTCAAAAATCCTTTACAATGCTTCTTCGTTTACAGATTTTGACCGATTGCAACGAAACTCCGGTATTTTTGATGGGGGTCATTTGGGTCAAGAAATTTTTTTGCTAACAGGCAAAGGTGGAAGAGGGCGAAAAAATATTACAAAAGCATACCAATCGCCCCACTTATAAAAGTAGATGACGTTTAACTGCCCAAAATGTTTCTTATGACACGAAAAATATATTTAGCAACATTATCCCAAGTAAAAAAAAAAAAGTAGCCCCCAAGTAGCTCAAAAGAGCCCCCTGGAATGAAAGTCAGAGGGCGATTTTTATACAGTGTGTATGCTGAAAAAAATAATAGCCCCCTAAAGAAAAAAATTATTTTGACCCCTGTACTATAAACATGTTCTATCGATCCAAGTAAAAAAATATGTTGGTAAAAAAATTAGTGGGAAGATTCTAGGCCAGTCCCTTTAAATTGAACAATATTGAGAGTCCGAAACAAAGGCTATAAAATGACAAAAAAGTGAAAAGACTTTAAATGTTCCCTGGCCTATGAGCAAATAGAATTGAGAACCCCTGCACTGGCATTACTGTCAGCCTACTAGGCCTAGGACTAAAACCCGGGTATCCCGTCCGTCATGAGCTTACCCGGATACAAAATCTGACGACCGATTACCCGAACTGGACAATACAATCATTGAATTTCGAACAAAAAAAATTGTGTTCAACAATTTATAATCAATTCACCATCTGATCGAAGTAAACTTGATAAATCATGACCACAATCGGCGAAAAATCAAAATTTGTGGTGTAATTGAGACATCATATGGTCAAACTTCCCGTTCTAACATTGTAAAAGCTCAATTGTCAATACGGTCGGGTACCCGATCGAAAAATAAGTCGGGTACCCGGGTAGCAAATTACCCGAAAAGTCCCAGGCCTACAGCCTACGCAACTCACATTGATTCTATAGGTTTCATTTGATACTTGTAATGTCAAGTTAATGCATAAAAATTGCAAGTTGATGTAACGGTTGACTTTTTTCCACTTGAAATCAATAGGACATATTGGCTTGCTTGCTTGCTTGCTGGAAAATGTTTTTCTTTTTCCTAACCATGTGTATTATAGGTAATACAGTTGACGCCACTTAATTGGGACACCTCGGGAGTAGCAAAAATATCCCAATTAAACAGTCGTCCCGATTAAGCAAAATAAAGAAATCACCATAAGTGAGATGTTTTCACACTAAAATATACATTAAATTCATGAGCTGAAAAAAGTTAACACATTGTATGAATTTTACAGATTTTAAAACAGGATTTGAGGATGTGGTTTTAGAATTTTTCCCATATAATTTGCAATTTACTTGCATAAAATTAACTTTATCAGATCATAATTTTAGGAAATTTTCATCAAATTAATGTATTTGGCAAAAATTGTCCCGTTTATCAAGAGGATTGTCCCGATTAAAATACACTGAATACATCAATTAACCAAAAATCCCCTTTAAGAGGATCCTGATTAAGCAGTATTGACCATGTACAAAATGAATTTTCATGTTAACCTGATTGGGCATTGTTTCTTTTATAGTATCTTTGATGGTTTTGGACTGTATGAACATCATCATTAGCTGGCACTCTTAAGGCTGACCAGGAGAGGAAGAAGTTTTTAATTGTCTAAATAATTATTGAATGATTTGACATTAAGAGATCAATTCTTTCTTGTATTTCAATAGGTTAACAGAATGCTAAAGGAAGAAGATCCTCAGTGTGATGCTGAAGATGTCATCCAAGCTTTCAAGCAGTATCTGCTGGAAATGCACATCGATCCAACTGAGATGCTACCAGTAGACAAGTGGCGGACAGAGCTCTGGCAGAGGGCCCTCAACAGCTACTATACCAATGACCTGGCCTTAAAAGCTTACCACACGTGGAAGACCACACGACTACAGAACATCCATTTTACAGAACCAGTCAAGAAGATGCTTAGCGATCTGCACCGCAACTACAAGCTTCTCTTGCTGACCAACGGCGACTCGCAGGTGCAATGGGAGAAAATCGCGCAGATCGGAGCCAAGCACTACTTTGATGGTATCATCGTTAGCGGTGATCATCCACATCCCAAACCCCACCCGTCTATATTTGCCTTGGCTTTTCAAGTGCTAGGGGCAGCACCAAGTGAGTGTTTGATGGTCGGTGATAGCCTGAATACAGATATCCAAGGTGGTGTCAACGCTGGCGTCTTGGCAACCGTCTGGATCAATCCGAAGATGCAGAATCCAGAGTTGGTTTTCCCCAGGCCTGACTTCAGCATCCCTACTGTGCTTGATCTCCACAAGGTCTTGGAAGATATGAGTTTAGATCAAAGTCCGTGAATGCCATCCAGATCAAATGTTTCAGAATTTCCCAGGAGGTAAAGTCATTGTAAATACTAACCACATGCAAGCAACATCAGTTGACCTAGAGATTCCTAACATGCTAGCTGCAGTAAATTGTAGCTGAAGTTTTGAATTCATTTTGGATTGTTCAACTTTTTAAAAGAAAAGTTTTGCTACAAATCAAAACATGTCGACAGGTATCATAGAACTTTACCATTTTGGGAATTCTGGTTTTAAAACCTTACGAAAAAAATAATGTATGCATATTATATAATCTCAGTACAAAAAATACAATCTTCCACTATATGTGTTTTGAGGATTTATCAAATGAGGTATTAAAAACCTTGTAAAATACTGCTTGTTTGTATAATACACAGTATATATAATGAAATATTTAAGGTCTTTCTTGTCTGTTTCAAGATTCCCCTAAAATTTGAATCTCAACTATATGCTGTGATGTTTCGCTGGGGAGTTGTATGCTGCCTTTGTTGTTTAACTTGACAGAGTAACTGTATAAATATATATCTGAAATAAAACCAAAAATTGAAAGCTAGGGTAGTAGGGGGTGGGTGGGATCAGCTAGGATGAAATTCTATATGGGTATTGTATGTAGACTTAAACAAGCAGTATTTTTTGCCTTAGGTGTGATCTTTGTTTATGTGAAATCATGATGACGATTTTTATTCAGCTTAGCTGCTAGGTGACCAAATCCAGCGAACGTGTGTGCAATTTGGTCAAAAACTTTCTGAACTAGGATAAATACGCTAATTTTATATGCACAGTTCTTATCTTGAAGTTGTTTATAAAACAAGATGCTCCAAAGATGATATGATTTGTGCAAATAAAATGACATGTATTTTTCTGGTGTTTGTATTTAACATAAACTCAGAGAATATAAAAAGCTTATTAAATCGAATGTTGACAATTTAGTTGAACATTCCATTGTATTAATTAATCATGTTGTATTCACAATTATGAAAACAAAAAGCTTTCTAATATTATCAATACCTCTTCCACAATATTACGAGTTGTAGTAGGACTAGTTGTGCCTTGCTTTCTTCTGAAAGTTTTTTGCTAGTACAGTACTGTAACCAAAGTGCGTCATTACACTACTAACAGAAATCAAACCAAGAAAATGTTGCCTGAAGAGAATCACACTAGGGGCCTGTGACATAAAGATTTGAATCAAGCGTGTGTTTGATTTCAAACGTAAATTTGCATTGTATAAACCTATTTTACGCTTGATAAATCAAACGTACGCTTGATTCAAATCTTTATGAAACGGGACCCTGGGGCCTGTTTCATAAAGATTTGAATCAAGCGTACGTTTGATTTATCAAGCGTAAAATAGGTTGATACAATGTAATTTTTACGTTTGAAATCAAACGTACGCTTACGCTTGATTCAATCAAATTTACGCTGTGGATTTGATCTAATCAGATGTGCACCTCATGAGTTTTGTTTATTCCACCTTTTTGAACTGGCTGACTTTGAACAAACAGGTGTCTGCCCTCGACTATTATTTGTTCTTTTTGAAGATATCCTAGCCACATTTATTTGAACAACATGTTGAGAGCTGAACTTTGCAATGGTGCTTTTGAATTGATATCATTGGGTAGGAAGGTCAACCTTGTCATACATTTGCACTAACAACATCAATGTCAAATGTGTTGCCTTATCCTTCTGTCCAAGGGCTGTAAAGATTCCTTTTAAAACACATTTCTATTAATGAATGATACATTCAGTGTTAAAAAATACAAAGGCTAATCTCAGGCAAGTATTTCTTGGTTGGAAAACTTTGTGTGAATTGTAACTCAAAAAAGTATTCACATGTTGTTGGCTTAGAGTTCAACATGTTTGCAAGCAATTTATTTATACTGAAAATGATTTTTTGTTGTGAATGTTGACATTTTCGTTTAGTTATCAACTCACTTGATTGAACAGGGTTTTTGTATACATGTGTGTTTTGTTTATGTTATCACTCATCCAAACAAAAGTGCATTCCCTTCTTTTTGTGTGTTCATATATTTGCTACAAATGAATCTTATAATGGATTTTATTTGTTTGTTATGAATGTTCCATGTGGGCTGGGTAGGGTGTATTATTAGATTTGTTTTCTTTCTGTAAGCTTAATAACTAGTAACTCATTGTACACAAATGTATGCATGTCTATACAGACCTTATTAACATTGTGCTGCGTGTATTTTTAAGCACAGGAAAACGCAATATAAATTTTGGTACCTAACTCTTTGCTGGAGAAAAAAACTAGGTTTCAATATTTACAATGAAATATGGACAGATATTGTAATTAGCATTGATTGCATGTTTTATGTGTGTAGTGTACTTAACATTATTATTCTAGTGGTAAGGGACCGTTCACAAACACTTGTAAGGGGGTCTGATACAAAAAGGGGGGCCCTTAAAATTTTTCGCCCTTGTAAGGGGGGGCCCCTGAAAAAAATTACCACAAATTTTCTGGTAAAAATTTTTACATGCTTTTCTATGGGGTTGACCACTATTTTTTGTCCCAGAAAAGGGGGCCCTTAAATTTTTTGAGGTCGAAAAGGCCCCGAAAATTTTCAGCGATAATTTTTTTTGCATCAGGGGCAGGGCCCCCCCTTACAAGTGTTTGTGAAAGGTCCCTAATGATTCTGAACTGTCAAGTTCAAGTGCCTGTATGTATTGTCAATAAGACTGGAAAATACTGTCATGGTTTTACACAGTTGAAATTTATTTATCTAAACAAGTGCAAATAATGCTTTAGAGCTTGAGAGTGACCAAAAATTTCATCACCAATGATTGCTTATTTCAGGAAACAAATATTTATGTTGATTTTGTGTAAGTATGAAGCTGTGTAAAAAGTATGAGACTATTTGAATTTCATATTGACTTAATATTACCCACCTCATGAAATGTTCTTTTTATTATATATATATGTATGTATGCTCAGGGCTGCAGTGTTTATTTTACAAAAACAGTTGTTATGCAATTGTGTTGTGTCTGCCAATACGTCGAACCTATTAAACCAAAGGTTGAACTACCATTGCTGAATAAAAAACACCTTTATGCCATTAACAGCCTTAATTATTTATTGAAAACATAGAAATAACTGCAGCCTCGAGCAATTTTTTTCTTCTTTTTTTCTTTTTCAATTTGTAATCGTTAGATTATTTTGCTTAAACAATCAAATGAGTGGTGTATTGGTTATTGCCTATTACTAAAGATGTACATTTTAGCTTGAAATTGGATTGTAAAAATGTGCAGATTATTATCCTAGTATCAGAATATTCAAGATATTGAGTAATTGATACTAAATGAGGGAAAAATTCAGGTCTATTTGTGTGTGCTTGAAATGACCAGTAAATACGTGTAAAGAGTTCGTCCAGAAACATCTTGTAGAATTTGCATCTAGACCTTTGTTTTAAGTTAAGCCAATGTTTTTTTGTTTATTCACCAATGATAAGATGACTGTATTGTATACGGTGGCTAGATTGACTCATTGTACTTAATCAAGGTATTAAAATCAGCGTCTCTATTCTTCGGACAATGAAAATAAACATCAAGAATTCAAGATCTATTATTTACAAACGCGACTGGTACCCTGCAATTCATGGTCAGTGGTCATGTGATTGATTTTTTCCGAGGAATTTTGGCAGAAATTTTAGTAATGCTGGATTTTGACAGCAAGTCCATTCCTAATTTCAAACTAGGATTCATTTTGAGTATTAACATCCCAGCATGTGAGCTTCAAAAGCATCATCATATCTGGTCCTGAAAATCTAGCAGCCCTATACATGCCTAGATTATGATTTTTAGGCATTAAGCACACTGAATTTCGATGACCATGTAGCACCATTAATATGTAGTAAAACATAATGATTGAAAAGATTCATAGTTTATTTGTCAATATTGAACATTTTCAAAATAAAAAAGTATTAAAGCAGACAATTTGTTTTTTGGTTTCAACGATGGACGTACTCTTTGTAACATATTTACTGGTCAGAATCATATGCTAAATATGTATTTGTATTTTAAAATGTGTGTGTATCTGAAGGTCCCATGGGTTATTATTTGCTAATCCAATGTGATGTAGACCTTGAAATATGAATATTTTGTACAAAAGAAAAACTTGGTCTATAGATTGCCAAAGTTTTTTTTTTCCATTTGGTGCCAATAGAAATATGCAACAAGGTCGTTTTACAACTCTGTTGTCTATTATATAGCTTGCCATTTTTGTCACTTTGTAAAGCTAAGAATGATTCTGAACAAAATTGTAGTATGCTTGCCATGGTTGTTATAGTAAGGAGTAGAGGGCATGCTTTCTTTACCAATGTTATTATTGCACTTGTGCTTAGGCAAAGTAGAAATTCTGAAATTTTGAACTTATTGTACAAGTTGTATGTACTTTGCAATTGTCATTTCATTAAAGTGACAATTTATGTCATGGAATTCATAATTGCACCTAAGTCAAGACATATTCCCTAAGTTTATTTACATTGTTGACTTTTTTATCTTTTTTTTTTATAGAAAAATCTGGTTTTATTGATGGTGTACTGCAATTTTTGTCAGACGTACACTTGAACTGCGACAGTAAAAGCAAATGCTGAAATTCTAACTATATATTTGACATGTTTAGATTGTGCTGTTAATCATAGATATAATTTTGTAATGGGAGACAATATTTTGTCAGTAAATTATGATTGGTGCTTGACCAAAGAATCCAATTTCAAGTGCCTCTGCACACACCTACATGTACCTACATTAGGTGCTTATAGCAGTATAAAACATACAGAAATGCAACTGATTGTGTACATAGAGAGGATACATTGACCTATGTGGTCATGAACAGGATCTGGACTCTGGAGTTTGCAAGATCATATCATTAAAATGTTTTAGTATTGTTATAAAATCAATTCTAGAATAAGCTGAAGCTTGTATTGAAAGTATTTAGTACTGGGATTTTGGAGGTCCCCTAGTTGAGAAATTAGTCAATTCCCTCAACTGAAACTTATCCCCATTTTGAAAAGGATTGCCTGTCCTCAGCCACGATCTCTCCCAAAAAATTCAAGTAATTGCCATACTACTTTGACTACTTTTCACTTGGCTCAAAAAAACCTTTAAATTTAAGCAATGAATTTAAAGCATTAAAATGTATCTAATTTTGCATAAGTTTTAGCTTTAGCAGAATTTTTTTTCCAAATTCCTCACCCAACCTTATTCCTGGCAGGGACAGGCAGATTGAGGGCTCTTCTCATGTGGCAATACATAATCATGATTGCTTCGTTGACCCAAGTGCATCAGGGAGCTGTTGATTGGTTGTTGCTGTTTCCTAGTACCAAGGACCAGCACTTTGTATCCTCTGGAAAATACACAATATTGCAAAGATATATGCTACACGTGTTATATATATGCACAGCATATTGCTCACAACATTTTTTCTCAAAATCAAAACAGTTAAAGCCAATTGCTTTCACACTGAATGAATTTAAGTCTTAAAAAAGGGAAGTAAAAATTATTGTTTGATTCAAGTACCCATTTTTGAGATTTCATGTGTCTCATTTTCATAAAACATTGTCCCAATCTTGATTAATATAATTACTGCCCAGCTGGCGATCCATTAGTAGCTATGTTCCTTTGAATACTAATGAGGGCAAAATCTAAAGCACACTGAATATAAGAGTTTGTTAGATGGACTTGATTTATGTGGCCTGTCTTGTACTCAGTCTAAGATAATGTCTTGCCATTATCCAGTATCCTCTCTAGTGCTTTAAGATTAGGGCTACCTGTGACAAAACGAGGACCTCTCGGTTTTCCAGACTTGTTGATGTAGCTGTGATAAACCATTGCGTAATGTTTAAAGCACACCTGATGACCTCTATGTTTGCTGCATCACATCAAAGGATGCCCAATGCAAGAATGAGGAGCTCACAATTTCTATTTACCAAATATCAATCAAATTGCAAAAAACAAGTTGCAAAGAATTAACATGAAGTATTCAATAAGAGTACACTTTTACATGAGTATGTTTTGTTTATTTAGTTCATATAACCCTCTGTTGCTCTTCTTTAAATAAACTAACCATATTTCAAGTCTTTCCGGGCACCATGTATATATGGTTCTTGAAGTCGTCATCGCACCTCCACATTTCCAAAAAAATCCATCATTGTTTCCTAATTGCCAGTAATGAACCAGTTTCTTCTTAGTTTTCTTCACATCGCACATGCACCCGTCATCTCTATGTCACTTAGTCTTCACTCAAATATGGAAATCTGCCTTCCCAATAATCAGTACTTCAGATCAGTATGTTTTATGTTGTTCCACAACACAATGACTGTTTGTCTTTTAAAGAGACACAAAGGACAATCATGTGAATGTTTTAGTGAAGAATCAATTATTTTTGTACATAAAAACTCAATAATTGTTGCATTTTGATAAGATAATGGTGCAATGTGGGCCATTTTATTCCCATCTGTGTAAAAAATAGACCAGACTTATTATAAAACCAATATGGATGTTTCATCTCAAATGCAATGCGTTACAAGTATAAATTCTAGCTATTACCGTATTAATATAGTTCAATAACCAAACTTGAGATATGGAGTTGGTCTTTTCATATAAAAATTGGAAGAAAGAAAACAATGAAATAGGGCTGCAAATCTTGCTGCAGTATCTTGTCAACATATTGTTCACCCATTTGTTTAAAATGGAGACGAAAACAGCCTACATTTTCCACAGTAAAACATGTCGTTTCTATTTGATGTCCGTCCAATGGATTCTCAGCTGCTTCGTACAAGTTTTAACAAATGTTTTTATTTCTTTTCAATTACTAAATGTCAACTGGAAACTCTCTAATTTTGAATAAAATCATGGCATTCTTCTGTTACCAACAGTTACACTTTGTCATATGAGTGCAAGAAAGTCATATCTGCAATAACCAAATGATAGCTGCCATTTTACATAATTTTTTTTGCACATTGTGGAATGACCAGTCTTGGGTCAGTGGCTCTTGAAATGGTTCTTGGGGTGATGGCTGAAGAACCATTTCAAGAGCCAGTCACACACATGTGAGAGAAATTTTGAGGTTCTTTTCCCGTTCTAGTGACAAGTTAAATAAATATAACATATGGCAGCCATTGCATATACAACTTTCTTGCACTCACATGACGACTTGTAGCTACGTGCTATTCAAGTATTTTATACTATAAATATTGGACAGGAGTATTTTAAATACTGAGTCTGTCGGCATTGTTTTAACTCCTGATCCTGATATTTATGAGAGGCTTTGAATAATGATGTTCATATTTCAAGTCTGTCAAGCAGAGAAACAGTGTATTTTGAAAGTAGTCATTAAGCCACTGAACAAAATATATAGATTTCTCCAAAGTTTTAACTTATCTGTAGGCATTATGTATACTGGAACAGAATAGGTATTACATTTATTTATGCATTTCATGGTCAATTAATAACAGTATTCCAAGGGGTTTCAACTGCTTACAGGAGAAATCTCTAAATTCTAAAAAAAAAATCAACATTTAATTTTATGTAACTACTATCTCTGAATGGAAGTGGTTGAAACCTCTTGTAGTTTTCTTTTAAGTTGCCTAATTTGATCACCTTTCAGTAATTATTGTCGGTAAAAGTATGCAAGATAGTTTGTGCATTTATTGCTTAGTGTGTGTGCTTCATTAATTGCTTATTATGCTTGATATAATATTAGTCAGCCGGCCCACCTGGGCTGGGGTCAATGCCAAATTTATTCATCTGTGTGTTTACTAATTAAACAACCATCCATATATGATATTTAATATCCACATTCATTAAGTTGCAGTTGTATTAGGTAAACAAATTATGTTAGTACTTAAAAAAGTCGTGATTTTAAAAATGGGCAATAATGTCTAATAGACTAGGAATATACAAGGAAGTTCTGCAGTTTGCTTGGGATTTGTAATAAACCGGACATTATTGGGAACTGGATACTTGATTCACTCCATGTCAATACAAGTATGATCACTCCTGACCTGAAATATTGACATTTACATTGGAATTAATAATAGTCAGGCAAGTCAAAATGTTGACCATATTTGTTATTTGTACACAAGCCATTTGAAAAGTATTTCCATTCAAATGATTCAGTCATATGCAGGAAATATTTGCATTTTATAATAACTTACAATAAAGTGCTCTTGTAGGATTTGTGAGTTCAGAACAATGCACGTAAGCACAATATGTGAAAAAGAAGTCACCATAATTTTGAAATGTCTGTTATAAATAAATGGTGATGATTATGATGACATACCTAAGATTGTCAGAAATTTGTCAATATTTTACGCTTAGTGTGATCAGATTTGTGTAGGAGTAGAACAAGTATCTGCTTTACAATTTTGAGTGGTTTAGCCGGCATGTTTTCATATTTACGCAAGTACCGTATTATTTTTGTAGCTCTTCACGTTCACTGTTAAATAGAATGGGTTCATTCATCAAATATTTGTGTATGAATTAACGAGCAACCTGTATCACCAGGGGGTTGATAAAAGCATTGCTTTGCCACTGAAATTGGGAAGTGACATTTTTTATTTTTCTTCGTTAAGGTAGTATTGTAGAATAGTGAGTACTGAAAAACCAAAAACAGTTTGTTTTATGCCTTTGATAGCAATGCGCTGCCAAAAAATAACAGAAATAGGGTTTGTGCTAGACGACTAATGAAAAAAAAAATAGAAATATTTATTACTAACATGAAATTAGTGATTTTAGTTTATTATTACACTACAAGTTGAAATCATTCTATTGAGTGTACTTGTATATGGTGCTTTTAAAGGTTTGGTGGGTAGTCGTTGAGAAGCGAGTTAATCATCTGAAGGTCATCGCTGTGTGGTCAGGAATTTCTCAACGCTCACAACTGCCCACCAATTACTCTGATTAATTTCCAAAGAGGCTGGTGCAAGATTGTACCAAATTGATCAACTCTTGTATGTTGTATGTAGTCTTTCAGCAATAATACTGTAAAATCATTCTCATTTTTGTTTCTTATAAACAGCCGTAACTAAGTGTAGGTGGCTTAATATTTGTACTTAATTTCAATGTACTGTTTGCTTTTATGATAAATAGCATGGTAGTTTGAAAAGAAAATTGAGTAATCGAGTCAGCCTTGTTAAAGGCAACCTGCAGCTAACATTAATCTTTTTTTGGAAGTTTTGGATATCTTTATTCTCTCCCTATCAACATACTTGCTTAAAGCTACCTACACCTAGTTAAGTGCAAATCATGTACGATTATGATTTTTTTTATAAATTTTAATTTTGAACCAAAACCTGTCATTTTACGACTGATTATTATATACAGGTATCTTTTTTGGTGATGCGGGCTATGTTGGAGTACTATTTTTCCATAAGATTTTTTTTCTTGATAATTTATTGAAATATTGAATGTACAAGTGCAAGTAGTACTGAATATATAACAGTGTTGGAATATTAGTGATACTTATAGCCAAGGTGGTTTCATAAATCGAAGCTTGTAATTTCCAT